>CAFUXE010000393.1:11287-42598 GCA_903364295.1 Serranus cabrilla
AGTGACCCACGTAGAAGACGAGTCATATTAACTATATGCTTTTGGGTCCCAGTCTGGAGCCAGTTAGTCCTGGTGTTATTGAAGCTAATATGTTTCTGTGTTCTCAGCCTGTCTGCATGGTTATTATAAAAAGAAATGATTTGGCTGTGTTGCACAGAACTTACATTCATACTTCTCCATTTGTTTTTTCAAACAATATGTTTTACTTTAAGTGGAAAAAAGACTTTGAGGATGAGGACTAAGCGATGTGTAAACATAATGCTGTCTCAGATAAAGAATTTGGCTGCGGTTGCAAGAGTGTAAACTTCACAAAATCCAACAAAGAGCCGAGCAGAGCTACTAATGCTACCCTAAACTCTGAGGATAAAATGTAGAGTCAGGAATTAAACGGCCAAACCGTGCTATTAGTGGACAAGCTGCTCCGCCACCCAGCCATATCAGTGATATCTGAAAATGAGGTATGTCCTGAAGTTTTGTTAGGACTACTAGCACAGACACTGGCATCACAGTGCACTTCATCCAGTTCAATGTCCTGTCAATGCCTAACTGTTCCAGTACACAAAGTTTTCTACAGAAGCTTTATGATGTGGGTCTCTAACTCAAAGAGGATTCATTTCTTTGGCATGTTTGACAGGCCTGATACCTGCTCCACCCACCTGCACCACCTTCTGCGCTTGAATATCGACAACCAGCAGTCGGCTCAGGAGGGGCTGGGTCACGTAGATGTACTTATCCCTGATGTTGACTGCTGAGGACCACACGCAGTGCTGAGGTGACACCCCCTCACCTTTAGGGCACATCTCCTCCTGGGAAGAACCAACAGGGAACAGAGAGGAAGATGGGAGAAGAGAAGAGAAGAGAAGAGAAGAGAAGAGAGGGAGTTAAAGGTTGGCAAGAGTTCTTGTTTTGTCATAGATCACCAGTTTAATCCAAAACTTTATTTACTTTCATGTGAATGGCATTTTGATGATATGATCATATCACGGTATTAACTGTAAATTATTGCAGTTTACATGCTTTGTTAAAGTCCAAGTAGGGACTATTGATTATCCTCTAATTCAACAAAATGAAAAATGCCAACAGAGCAGCAATGGGATGTTTGAGTTGTTTGGTCCAAAAGTGAAGTGTGAAAAAGAAATCTACAAATCCTCACTTTTCCTTGACAACAATAAACAAGTATTCTTACAAAATTGTTGATTCATTTCTGTCACTCGACTTGATGATTACTAAATGCAGCTCGTATTATTGAGATAATTTAACTGAAATATATTCTTGGTAATACGAGAGGCAGGTTTTTCTTGGGAAAGCACCTTTCAACAACAAGTTAATTTAAAGACGTGAAAGATACACAAGACGATATAAAAGGACATCTTGTGAATCCGATTTTAAAAGAACAGAGTAAAGTGGAAGACAAAAATAAGATGAAATTGAATAAGACGTATTAAGCAGGAGAATAAGAATTACAGCCCATCTACTGTGCATTAATGCAATCATACTGACATCTACCATATAACCCAGTCCTACCAAAGGTGCATAGTAATGTATTTACCCCTGCATGCTTCATCCCAATAATACTTTTATTATTGATGCTACTTATAATAGCTATAATGACTGTTTCTAATCGGATTTTGTGTCACTTTGAAAACATCAACAAATTCATAAAACGGCCGGCTGAAGTAACATATCACCTCTGCAGACTCTGCAGCCTGCTCTCTTTGCTGACAAGACATTTATGCGCACGCTACCTATACTGGTATGTAATCACTAATGCACAAATGTGCACACGCACGCACACACAAAGGTTATGTTTCAAGAGTTTCCACCTCCTCTCCACCTTACCAAAGTGGAGAAAGTGCTGTTTACAGCAGGAACTGGCTAACACATGGCTTATTGAGTTTGTATTGATCTCTAATACAATTACAGGCTCCTGTAAAACCCAAATCCCTCAGAGGAACAAGCAACTTCTACCATCTAAGGCCCATTGCTCTGGGAGAGGGATGTTTCGCAGTGGATTAAAAACCTCAGGGTCTGTAGTATAGACTTTATACAGTCTATCGCTGCAAGCTGTTAACTAATGGACACAAGTAATCCCATTACATTAGTAAGGTGAGGCACCCCACTCGGAGAACAGGAACAGGGAGAGAAGAAATGATGGCCTTCATTTTGGTGGCAATTTCCTTTCACAGTGAAACTGAAACACGACTGAATATCAATAGAATAGAATAAGACACATCTCCTATTCTCACTCTGTGTCACTGAGCTGAGCTGTGATTTTAAAGGACAACATGTTAAGACTGTAATGTATCATTTGTCACCTGGTAGCTCACAGTACTTGTTTGTATTATTTTACAACAAACCAATTAAGACCTGTAAGTGGCTGGGGAGTAAAATGCTCTTTGCACTGTACTTGTGTGCTTTCCTTGATGCAAACTACATGACAGCCTTCGACATTTCACATAATTGGATTTTAAAAGGTATCAGCTCAGCAGTGACAAAAGCTGCCATCCTGAAATCTATTTAGTAATATATGGTGGGAATTTGGTCATTTTTAATGTACTTTAATCTTATCAAATGTATTATTTTAAACATTTTTAGACTTTTTTAAAATTTCGCAAATTTTGACAAAATTCGACATGCTAAAGTATGACTTTTTTCAAATTTTGGACATCCCATAATATGGTGTCTTTCTGTCATTTTTGGACAAACTATACTACTACATGTATCAACAGAGTATAATAAGATTATTTTGAGCATTTTGTGCCATTTTAAAGACTTTTCACCAAAAAAATTGACAGGCTTTAGTATGACTTATTGTTCAAATTGGACATTCCCTAATATGGTGTTTTTCTGTCATTTTGGGCCATATTATGCACTAATATGTATCAACAGATGATTATTATGCCATTTTATATACAATCTTGCCAGTGAATAACGTGCACTTACATAGGTAGCAACAATCCTCTCTGTCCGCTTCATGTGTCTGCGTATCTCACATTCACTGGGCTGGAGAACAGTGATGCCCTCATCAGAAAACACGTAGAACATATTCCCCACACTCAGACCTGGAAGAGAAGACGAGAACGTGCTCTAAATAAAGCAACAAACACAAACTTAAAACAGCAGAAAATCAGGCCCCCATCTTATCTGATCTGTGATGGGCATTTCAATTTCACTGCTGGAGGACAGGCAGCTACGTCCTGTTAGCATGCTATCATGTTATGGGATGGGCAGGGTATGGCTGCCAGCCATTTTGACAATGCCTACAAAGGGCCTTGTCAGCAACATGTCCACACCATACTGTACCAAGAAGCATTACATTAAAGAAGCTGTCTCTTCATCTCGCTGTGTAAACAGCTGCTGAAGAGTAGCAGGGATCAGTCTGATGTTAGCGCGTTTGGATGAGGAGCAGGCTATTACTGCTGCCAGGAGTCCATCACATAGGCAGAGAGGATAATGATAAGGACATAAACATATCTGCAGCGTGCATCGACAAAAACTCTAATGATGATTGATGTCTCAGGTTGTTAAGAGATACTTTTTGCCTGAGAACACAGCGAGATTAGCATCATTCACCAGAGAAACACAAAACTTATTTGCATGCAATCCATGTAGGAAAATGGACAATCTCACACACACGCACAACACACACACTGTGTTAATGAGGCAACTCTGAGTGCTGAGAAGTGCTCACAATAATCCAATTGCTTCCACCGCACGTTAAACCACAGTGTCTTCTTCTGGCTCTGTGGTAAACCTGATGTGATGATGATGTATATAAACAGATTGTTTTCGTATTGCACTCTAAACCGCAGTTGGTTTTTCAGTGCAGATGCAAAACTGTACTTGTGGCCGTGCTGATGTGGTAATAATATATATAGTAAAGTAAAAAGACAGGATGAATTTGTATACTGCTGAAAACCACAGCGTTGTTTTTCTGTAGCCACCACACTGTGGTATTATTTGCAAACTGCATAAAATTCCTGCTTGTGTGTAAATGCTCCCTCCCCAGGTGATCTGAAAAACAGATTAAAAAGCACTCCAGCAAGGGGATGAAAAACCTTAGGTATGCAAGGAAGAAAGTATGTTTTGAAGTAAAGTTTTGCTGGAGAGAAAACAGCTTTGTTATTCTTCTGGACAGTACGGCAAACATCTTGGAAAGTATAGATATCAGACTGCAGGCCCCAAAACATCCCAGCAATATTTTCTTATTCACAAGAGGACAAAAGCCTTTTGAGAACTATAATGTATTACCTTCTTCTCTCCAAAGAATGTTTGCAACTGCAGGTTCAGCCGTGGAGCAATGGAAAGGAAAAGATGGGGGGAAAAAAAGGAAAAAATATTAAATCACCTTATGACAAAAGAGACACATCTTCCAAGAAAAAGAGGAGGTAATTTCTCTCATGCCATGCCGAGACAAAACATATTTGACAGCTACAAACTGTTCCTCACTGCTGTTAGACAGGATCATTTTTCCTCCGAAATCAAGATATCCCCCTGAAGTCATGGATTATTCTGTTTAATTTCCACTGGACTGATAAGCTCTTTCTAGGTGGCGATGGTTAACTCGTTATAATGATGCAATGTAATGAAAGACAAAATATCAAAGAAACATTAAATATGTGACTTGCTTGCTTGTCCCCCACTCTTAAAATGTGGGATAAAATGATCAACTGTGCTGCCTGATGTTCATTTTTGGTTCCCAATTACCCACATCTGGTGGGCTGGGACATTATTAAGCTGATACTGAGCCGTCTGATCTCCGCTTTTCTATAAAAGGGTTATTAAATACCACTCCAACACTCTCCTTTCTTTGGCACTATCTTTGACAGAGATAATGTGCTTTTAACATTCTACGGTACAAGTTGAAATGTGACAGTGACTTACGGGTCTTCTTGGCCGAGTCTTCCACAAACAGAGAGGAGATATCCTCGTCCACTCCCACCTCGTTCTTGGCGATGCATGTGTAGGCTCCGGTGTCCTCGTACCGGACGCTGCCTATAAAGAGCTCGCTACCGTTTGCTACAAGGAGAGAGGAAACAAGAGGGACGTTTTATGTTGCTGCATTATTTGAAACCTTTGTGGTATAAATTACAAACCAGACCAATTATCTGTGCATGAATAACTGAAAATGATACTGATCTTTGTCAAATAACATAAAAACACTCACAGATTTAGAGTTGATAAACTAAAAAGCTCAACCTAAATTTAAATTTACATTTAAATTCACTTTAATACTGAATGTCATTAAATGCTTTTGAACCCCAAACCTTAATGTGTGTGGGAGTAATTTGACAGAAACTACAAAAATCAAGCCAAAATGGGCTTGTGCTCTATATCCATATCAAAAACCAACAATGTTCAGAACAAAACAAAGCAAATTAAAAGCTTTAAACCGAGAGCAAAAGACGCAGAATGCACTGTCAGAAATATAGTCTGTGAATCCACTGGTTAATGTCATGATGAACTTTTGGCTTTTTAAGTAACTTATGAAACTGGCAACTTGTGAAACAACCACTTTCATGCATAACTGTCAAATCCAACTTGCATCTCAAGTTAGTTATCGGACTGTAAACAATAACTGCAGTATGGAAGCAGAATTCTCCGCCTCGTGCCATATTGCTATGACTTTGTTTTTACTTCAACATGAAAATGAATACTGAGATTCGTCTTCAGTTTCTCACATATCGTACAATGCTGCATTGTTTGCATCAAGTTGCAGCTGTGAGTGACGCTTGTTAAAGGTGACGGGTGATGTTGGATGTTAGGACACAGAGGGGATCATCAGAGGAAGGCTTTCTGATGTTTTTCTGTAGCATCTCGCCGCTCTGTGATGGACAGCTGCACTCTGATCCTTCCTGTAGTCTGTGTACATTGAACTACAAACATTGTCGAGCACAGAGGGCGGTAATGATGTCTGGTGACAGGAGTGCTCTACAAGCCATGTTGTGCACAACATAAAAGAAAGATTTCATCCCTTTCCCTCTTGAAGTATCTATAGCCTCTATGTATTTCTATAGTGTTCACCCTCTCCAATGCTTTTCTTAAAGCTAACATACTTAGTGCTTGTCTTCCTGCAGCAAAAACATTTACTAAACAGCAACAAAGCCTACTCTTGCAGGAAAAACAGGTTGTAGTTTTTTTTCTACGTTGAAAATTATCTCTACCTTCTAATTTATGCCTACTGGGTTGTAAAATAAGTTGTTTCAGAAGTTGACGCAAAGCTTCTCACATTAGTGAAATGTCTTTTGGATTCTGATAATAATTCTCTTTTATCAGGGGAAAAGTGTGAAATGCTTTGAAGTGAAAAGTGCCTTGAAGCAGCCCGTCATAGAATGAGACACCACTTTAATTACTTCTAATTCATAATTATGTTCTGATCAATTCTTATTGAAAACTACTGAATCAACCACTCATTAAATTAGCCCTTTTATCCCTATTTTGCAAGCTTGTAGCAGTTTGTGGTGACAGCGATTTTGAGTTGGGATATCCTCTCTTTCTTAAATGAAGACTTTAAGTCTTCTTTACGCCTACAAACGAGCTTATTACTACAAGGGCACATGGAGCATGTGAACTATGTGCTGAGTTACTGATAGTCTAATTGTTGTTTTCACCTGAAACTTTGCTGTTTGGTTCACTCTCCACATTGCAGCTGGAGAGCGTAGTGGAGAAATTAGCAGCTACAGTAAACAGAGAGATATTTCCCTGAGGAGTCAGTGGATGTACATTTATCAGGTGGCCACATGACTCCATTCACCTCTGGATCTGTTAAATGTGTATAAAGAGATTACAGTTTGCCATACCAACTTAGTGATAACATGTCAGTTTAATGTTTAAATTTAGCTCATAATGCCTGCAATTGGGGAAAAAAATAATACTTATTGGCTTCAAGGTGCTGTAGACAATATGTGGACTGTAAAACAGCCATGGGCCACCTTAGGAGGTGCCAGAGATCACAGGGGGTGAATAAAGTAACGCTGAGTCAAGTGTGAACCGCCAGTTCAACATTAAAAAACATCCTGAGCAAGTGTGAAAATAAAATGGAAAAATCAGCTTGGATAATAAACAAACATCACCAGAAAGTGATTTGACTGTTGTGTCTCTTCTGTTTCAGCTGGACTGTCAGTGTCCTGTCCACAGAGTAATACACACAAAATTAAAATTCTAATGTGCAACATTATTTGTGGTGTGTGTAGGTCATCAGACCCTGTGCTGCTGTGTGCCCAGTTCCTTTGAGTCCTTACACTGTCACAGTAATCCATCCATGATCCAGCTTCACCTATTACCAAGAACACAGCATGAGTTCCTCTGAGCTTTATCATTAGTACTAAACCACTGAACGGCATTTAGCTCACAGTTTCCACTCAACACTTACAAAAGAAGCTTGGAGCAGTCCACTGATCTTGAGCTATGGTTATACTGATACTTATAACTTGTTGTGCCGTCTTCCCACAATGCATCTGGTTCAGAAAACTGATCTGAAGTATAGTGTCACATGTCAAGGTATTCCTGCAGTCGTGTTGAGAGGTTTGCTCTATAACCACCTAAACAACAGGGAATCTGAGGCAAAGATCAGGCTCCAAAACACTTTCACTGTGTGTCAGTTTAATTCATTCGGTCTGTAAAGTGTCCTTGAGTGACCTGAAAGGCGCTTTTAAATTAAATGTATTATTATTATTTTTACTCTTTACTGTTCAACTGTCGCTCATGATTAATACTCCTCACTATCAACTATCAGTGTGTGGCCCAGACTGTACAGAGGCCAAATATGCAACACTTTTACTGTGTTTCTATCCCACTCCTGCTAACTAAACACCTTCATGTGCTTTGATTTCTTTTTTGAAGGATATGAAGTCTCTCCAGTCTTTTCACTTAACTAAATGTTTTTAATGAAAGAATCTAAATAGTCCCTGTTAGCAGGACTCCTGCTCCTTGCCATTGCCCACTTCAGTTGGCAAACCTGAAACCGTAGCCACTGCAGTGTTTATGTGTTGGTGAACCTTGCAGAACCTCCCATGTTTGAGTATCTGAGGGTTGATAACAGGCTATTACCACAGGTAATGACCCACACACAGCCAATAAACTCTCCCTTAATGAGAACTAGGCCATAAAAAGAAAAGTCGTGCTCCACTCTGCTCCTTCTCTTTTATATTGAGTGTGTCTTTAAAAATACCCTTCTAGCCTGGATAAGTACAGATGGGTGACAAATTAAAAGCCAAACCAACATGAAGTGTCTTCTTATCGAGTCAGGCCACCACAAACCTCAGGACAGCTTCAATGCTTGTTGCCAATTCTATGGAACTCTACTGAACACCATTCTTCCACAAGATATTTGTTGACAAACAAGATATTAGTGGCAGCGTCATTACCCGGAAATATATTCCAGGTCACGGGGAGAAACATCTTCTGAAGAACTTGGGAAAAAAGCATATTGGCGCTAAAACAATGCATACTCTGAACAAAAATGTCAACAAAAGGAACACTACTGGGAAGCAACAATATGATAAAAAAATAAAAAATAACGGACTCACCCGCATTTTAATTTATTCCCCTGTCTGTAGCTGCCAACCTCCACACACTAGATTTCTTATATTTTCACTTCCCTAATCTCCCTTTTCATTCCCCTCTAAAGAATAAGTGTGTTATTTTTTTTCCGGGGAGCAAAACAAAGACAGTTGAAGAGGGGAACCGCAATCTTGGTTTCATCACCTCGGTATGGAATGCAAATGAATGGAAAGCACAACAAAATATTACAGCGGAGTTTTCAATAAAAAAGGAGTTAGCTTGACAGAACACCGGCTTGCTTTTCAAGCTCTGTTTTCAGCGTCCACGTGCATTTGCATCCTGGTTTACAGAGGTTACTGCAGCGTTGGCATAGTGCAGTGATGTTGGTATGTAACACTGCACCAACCAGATGTTACGTACTGTATGTGTTAAAATGCATAATCTGCTGACAGCACTTCCCAAAATAATGACAAACTCCTCACCTATGAGAGAGAGCTGTTTGGAGGATCTGGGCAGCAGGTCCATGCCGTTCTTCAGCCAGAGGAGTTTGGGATTTGGGATGCCGTCGGCATGGCAGTGGAGGCTGGCAGACACACCGGGCTCCTGGGCCTGCGTCTCTGGATAGACCAAGATCACTGGAGGGACTGGGTGCACAAACACAAACAAAACAGAAGACACAAACAGGGAGAGAAGAGGGGTGAGTGAAAACCTAATTACACACTGTTTCATGGTAGACCGTAACTCCTGGGGGAATATAACACAAACACCCACACACGCAGTGGGCAGAGAGGAATTTGTCTCACCCCAGCATGGAATATATTCACACATAACAAGAATCCAAGAGCTCTGGGGCTGCTTTATTACAGCTCGAGTCCTGCATGAAATAGATGTTGGACGTATCTACCACTTACCACCTCCTCCGGGGAGAAGACTGCAAATGAATGTGGAGGAATCGAGGGGGAAAATGAAATATGAGGTAATAGTTTACAGGAACAGGTAAGATATCATTTTTCTGGTTTTGATGCCAGGAGCCTTTCAACATCAGGGATGCTGGCAAAATCCTGACGACCCTTCGTTCCAGTTCAGTCAACTCCCACATACGACTTACAACCTTCCATGATAACCCAAATGCTGTTGCATCTGTTGCTTCCTACTTACTTATTTTTTGTTTTAGTAAAATGTGTCTCTTTCACCTTATTATTCATTTTTCAGTATTATTGGTGAAATGTAACTGTTTATTTACTCTCAACCCCCCAGATTTACCATGTGAATCATCAAAGCATCAAAATTCAGTTAAAGTTTTAAAAGTAGAAGTACTTGTTATGCAGAATGGCTCCACTCAGATTGTTAAATATATTCCAAATATATTGTTAGATTATTATTTTTGATACATTTATGTTTGCAGCATTTTAATGTTGTCCAGATACAGCTAAATTTAACTACTTAATATATTTGTATATAGTTGAATTTATAAACATGCTTAACCGTTTTAAACTGATTTTCTTAATTTTAAATCTTGACCCGAAAAGTAACTAAATCTGTCAGCTAAATGTAGTGGAGTAAAAAGTTACAAATCAACATCTTCCCAAAATAATGCCATAATAAGTCATTTTTTGACTTTTTTTTCTTGCCTTATATATTCAAAATTTGGTTTAGTTTTTTGTTTTCTGAAAACCCTGAAAAATAAGACACGCCATTATTTGAAGAGGGTGTCGGTTTGGTATACAAGTACCTCAAACTGTACTTAAGTACAGTGATTGAGTAAATGTACTTCGGTACATTTCACATCTGTATGTTGGGAACCTCTGGACTAAGCTAGTGAACTGTACATAAAGTGGTAAAAACTTACTTCAATTCTACCAGCTACAATAGGTAAAGTACAGATCATATTTATGCACTTTCATTCAAGTAGGAGTATTTTTTCATATAGACGTTAGCATATAAATAAAAGACTTGTCTTCCTTTGCCCACACAGGTACTTCTAGTTGCACATATGTCTCTTCTTCAGTGTGTCTGGAAGTCTCCATATTATTCTCTGTATTGTGTATCACTTCTATCACCTGTTCTGGTTTTAGATCAAACAGCATTTTGTTACAAAAACATTATTTCTTAAGTGCGTACTTGACATTGAAGAAACACTTTTTATAAGCATTGATACCATAATGAAGGTACTATAATAACATATGAGTAGACTAGACAGCAACTATAAGCACATCACTGACTAAGCTGCTCCGTCTTTCCTCTCTACACAGTAGAAACTGAAGCATGTGTTATTCCTTTAATACAACTCAATGCAAACTGTGCACTTAGTTTAATGTGGCACTTGGCTCCTTTCCATTCCACCTTATCTCATCTCGCCCTATCTCGCTTGAAATACCTTGAATCCCCGACACAAACATTTGGTAATTGCCCTCTCCTGATAACTTGCCCTTCAGGACCTCAGTCCGTCTCCATGACTCCCTTCCACCACCACCACCATCTCTCTGTTTAGTTCAAGGTCGAAGATTCAGCTGCATTTCCTTTTAACTAAACAAAACAATCACACAGATTGTCTCTCATAAAAGGGATAATTGAATACATTTTCCTCCTCGTTTGCCACCCTGAGACACAAGTGCAGCTTCATCTCTGATTTGTTATGTTTCAGGTAGGAGGGCTTCTTTCTCACTGGGTTTCCTTTGGAGATTCATTGAATTAACTCAAGTCTTAGGGCAGGGAAGAGGAAGACGCCTATGCAGGTCATTTAAATGAGCCAGACAGCACTTTGATAAGTTCAGCCAGCCAAAATCAGTGTGAGCACACTTTTCAGAATCAAGTGAGTGAGCTGCCTGATGTATGCAATGATGCTGTTTTTCATGCCAATAGAGTCACTTTGACACAAGGCCTTAACAGTTAACAGCTGTAAGGATTCTTTATATCTATAGGGAAGGTATTTGTTTTGACAGCCATCTTTAACGTTTGCTGGCTTTTCCAAGGGTTTGATAGTTTTCGTTGTCATATTTGATAATAAAGTAAATATCTTTGGATCTTTCTGACTGTTGGCTAAACAGAACAGACCATTTAAACACATCACCTTGGCTCTGGTAAAATACACAGATTTAAAGTTTTTATAGACAAAATAAATAGGACTAATGAGGGCCAATTAATCGACAAAGAACATAAGTATTGGTTGCAGCCCTCGATAAAACAGACTAATAAAAGAGACAGATAAATATTTTGTATCAGCTTCGTGCTACCTCGTGTGGGCAGTGTGTGAAGATGAACAGTGTTTAGCTGCCCTCCTTATTGCTGTTGCCCATAGCTGGCAAAAATCCACCAAACACACCATCTGCAGGATTTCTGCCACCAGAGGAGCGGGGGGCTCTGGAAACCAGCAACATGGAGGCAGAAATCCATCTGTTGATGTGTTCTCTGTCACCTGTGATGCGTTTTGTGCTAACTGGTGGGTTTCCGCTAGCGGAGGAGCAGGAGGGAAGCTGAACACTGTTCATGTGCACACTGAGGTAACACAACCTCAGCAAAGCAGCTCTTTCATACTTATAAATGTTGGCTGTTGTAAGTTCCAAGGACATTGCTGCATCTGTGAGGTATTGTAAACCAGCATTTTGTTTATTAATTCTCCCTTTGAGCTATCCATAAAATGCAACTCATTTAACCCAAAATTAAACCAAAGTTTCACTGCATAAAAGGTAACAAATATGTAACACTCCAAAGCTGTAGTGGAGGAGAAGCCTTGGTTTCCTGTTTGATGAACTGTGATTGTTCATTTCCTGCTGCTGCTCTTTGACTTTTAAAAGTCTCAAAAAAACTAATTCAGACTGTTTTCTAGATGTTCTTGATTCTCGATGACCTTTTATTTTGTAGTTTGTACACTGTCTTTATCTAATTAATTGTTTTGTCTGTGTTGTTTGATTCTCCCATTTTCTCCTTGATGTTGTAAACAATGCTATAACTCCTGTGTTAAACAGGGTTATATTCATTTATTTTTCATTTGATTTCTTTTAATTTATTAGTTTATTTAACAGGCTGTGCACAACTACCATTGCCCCAGAGTTAACTATTTAGCTAGCTTGCATTTGTGGTCCCTGGCAGTAAAAATATTAAAACAATAAAGAACAATAAAAATAAACAATTTGGAAAAATACAGTTAGCAAAATGTACACATAGAAACAGAATCCATGCATTGCATCAGTGGTTCCTAACCAAAAGTAACAAAACAATTTCATATATAAACATTTGTGTTTATGAGGAAAACAAATAATATAATAGGCTTACAGATTTATGTGAGGCTGATCTTCAGTAAATCTATTATCTCAGAAATTAATATAACATGTGGCTGAATGGTTAAAATGTCACGTTTTTGCCACTCGATACGGAGGCACAATTGGCCTGATCTACTGAAAAAAGACAGCCCAAGGCTAAACATTGCCAGCAGCAGGATCACTGTGTCTTGTTTGGATTTATGTGTCAAAAATCCACCACAGTGAAGGCATTTCTGCACAATGACGGCTGCTTGAGCCGTTCTGAAAAGGCTGTGGGAGTACGCCAGAAAAGTAAACAGGAGCCACACATGACAGTGCTGCATTGAATGTTTCTATGGTGTCCTTGGTTTCCAGACATTTCTATCAACAGCATGTTGGCTTAATTGCCCTTGAGAATGTCCTTTAACTGTTCTTCACTGTAAGCAGGACGGGCAATAAGAAAAATCCTCTTACTGGGGAACAACAGAGCCACACAAACAAAAGTTAAACATTTTGTTCACCACTGTAAGTAAGAAATGAGCCACTACTGACCATTCACCTGCAGCACATGTGTCTGATAGAGGTCTTCATAGCCGTAGGCATGGCAACTGTAGTTCCCCATGTGGATGGTTGTCACCTTGGTGATGTACAGGGAGCCATCGTCCCCAAAGTCCTGTAACACAGGAAAAAGATGGAAGAGGAAAATTAGGAAGTGGAGGAAAAGCGCATGATGGGATGAGGAAGAGGAGGAGGAGAAGGGAAAAGGAGCACAAAGAAAGAAAGAAGAAGAGGAGGTGTAGAGGAGGGAATAGTGGTGAAGAATGGGATGCAGGAAAGAGCCACAGGGAGTGAGGGAAAGACGAAGGTAGCGTGATAGAATACATGAGGATGCTTGGAGAGAGCAGGGAGAGAAGCGAGGAGGCACACAACAGCAGGGAGTGATGGGAAAAGACAGGAGAGAAAAAGAGTGATGCGAAAGGGAAGAGAGACCATGAATCAATGGTTTCCCTGTTGAGCTGAAGCAGGCGTTTGGGAATTTGATCCTCCTCTCTCCCCTCATCACGCTGCCTCAGCCTGATAAATGGCAAGGGTTAAAAATATAAAGCCCATTAGGTTGATGAATGGAGCTGGTTGTTGTTGGTGCAGCATGCAGCAGTCACCAGGGGGTTCCAGCCACAGCTTAGGGCGGATTAAGGCATTAAATAGTTTGCTGTCCCACCAAGTGGCAGAGCAGATGTCCTGATGCAGCTCTGTTGTGACATGGAAACCACAAATGGCTGCTTTCGTTCTGAGGGCTCTAGAAATTAATGCGACCTGACAGAGGGTCGCTTTGTGACGGGAGAATGTGGAACGACTCTCTTGTCTGACAGACAGGGGAGGTTAGGCGGCCTTTAAAGTTCAGAATTTACAATTAAGGTGAGAGATACAACTACACCAGGGAGGGCAATTAAAACGGAATGAGCCGTTTGGACTAAAAAGAATGACTTTATTAAATGTGCCAGGTTATGCCAAATATACTTCAGTTTAAAATCTTAAATCTCAGTTGTGGTTCATGTGATAAAAAGGGCATCCAGTCGGGCTGTCGGAATTAAATCATCCATCGAGGTGCCCCTGATTATAACCGCATATTGTGAGATGAATCCAACTATTTTGCTAATTACACAAACTTAAAGCCAAACTGTGAGTGAAATGAAGAAGGGTAAGAATGATTTGATTTAATGTTTCTACATCACACATGATTATGGCTCTAAAATGTTGGTTTTAAAGGTAAAACAACACCTGATGAACAGGCTGTTATAAAAGTTGGGTGTGGAGCAGCTACACAGGTTATGTTTCCATCAACACATTTCTATGCACACTGTGAAGATTTGCATGAGGAAAAACGTGATGGAAACACCAACATTCAGTAAAAGTTTCGCCAAAAAGTGCGCTAAAAAGTTCTTATGTTCGCTTGAGGTGGTTTTTGTCTTTTTCAAAAATAGTTAACGCTCTTATCGGGAGATGGAAACACTTTTTCCAATAAGTTCTGATGTAGAGAACATTTAACTCACATGACTGATCAGCTGTTTCCACTCTGCTGACATGAAAGAACAATTATAAGTTGCCCAATTTTACAACTTGTATCAAATAGACAAAAATGAGGTGACTGAATCAACCAAATGTCCAACAGTCACATCTGAGTCCGTATTGTGTTTTGTTTGCTGCTGTCATTCGTGACTAGAAAGACATAAATGTAAATGTTATTACAGGCTTTTATTTTTACCCAGGTTAAATTATATGCTTTTATATTGAAAGGGGCAGTGAAAGAATTACACATGAAGATGGCGAGTTGTGACATTCAAATGAATATAATTCAAGTCACTCAATTACGTTTTGCACTTCAGATGCTGCACGACATAGATGTTTCCTTTGGCCTATTCTCCACTCAACGGTAACCATTACTGCTTTCTCATAATAAACACAATAATGCTGCTGATGCAGTAAACATCAGTTTGCATACAAGCAGACACATTATTATATGTTCACCAAGCAGTAGCAATGTGCATGCACATTAAAGTAGCTGTGCAGTAATTGTTTTTATTTTTAAAAATTACATTATTTATTCATCATTTTTTGAAGAGTCAAATTTCAATCTCAGTCGAGCAGTAGCTACGGACAGAATAAGCACTGTTCTGTCTCTGTCCTGTGTCCTTTTGCTCTCACGCAATCACACTTGATGAAACAGGTCTGAACCCTCCAATTTACACAGTGCAGCTACTTTTTGCCTTAAAATATAAAAATACACAGTTTGGACTGAGAGAAAGTGATGCACTGAAAAACAATCCAGTGGAGAGGAAGGTGGGCAGAGAGAGACAGATAGAGAACAAAAAGCAGGAGAAACAATGAGAGAGCAGACAATGAGACTGATTGTAATGGAGGCTCAGCTTTCAGGTTTCAGGGTTTCATGTCAGAGTGCAGTAAGATTTCAATCACTGTCGGACGAAACCCCCGAAAACAAGCGTGTTTCCATTCAACAATGCTTAACAGAGGAAATAATGGGCTGAAAGGACTTTGACAGGAAAGTAAGGTCCCCTCCATGCTCTCACTCTGTCCTCTCTGTGACCTGCATAGTTCAAAGCCCACTTGTGAAAAATGAAGAACATAAGTCCTGTATTACTTCTCAGTTACTGTTTTTTAGATCATAGATTGAACATCATAGAGTCATCATAGTAATGCAATGTGAGAGACAAGCCGTCAACCCTCCTTTTCCAAAAGTACTGTACTTTTATCTGTTAACTATAGATATTAAAGTGCTATAAGAGCCATATTAACACATGTAACATATGATAAATGACAATTTAATAATACTGTATAAATGGCTTATACATTAACGTCTTTCTAAATCAAACTTGAACTGCATACAAATGAAATAAAATCTATGCACTCCCTTGGATGCTTCTCTTCTCTTCTGCCCTTTGGATAATTTATTTGAATGTCTTCCTTCTCATTAGTTAATAGCACAGGCCTTTTTATCTTGTATTTAGCCAGGAAGTCTACTAAACTGCAAAAACCCTTTGTAGAAGGGAAAATAATTCAATCTGGCTAATATAAATATAAACTTCTTCCTTCAAATATTTTTATTTTCTTCAGTTTGTTTTTCTGGCATTGGCTTCCACAGAAATTCAATACACAACAAACTTATCTCTTATTAATTTAGGGATTTGTTTCATCTTTGAGTGGACTGAAGAGAAAGTCAAACACAAAGAGGGCTCCCTCTGCCTCCTCTGTGTCGCTCTGTGGAAATTCATTATGCACGGTCAACAGCCTGGGGGACCTTGGTTGCCATCGCCTCGGCTCCAGTCTCCACCTTAACACTTGACATTGTTTATCGGCTCATCATCACAGCAGACCAACAAGGCCGCTCATTAACATGCAATTAGTGAAGTGTGATCCGGTGGTGGGTAAAGCAAGGCCAGGGCCGTGCTGTCACCTGTGCAGATGTGTCTAAACAGGAGCATGGCCTCATAGTTCATTAGGCACTGAGCAGGCTATAATTCTAGTGTTTAATGGAGAGTGCAGGGGAGTAAAACTTTTCTTTTTCTTTGATTTTCTTCATTGATGTTTTTTTTTTAACTATTTTCCTGTTGTGCCCTTTCTTGAATTTAGTATTTTCGTGGAAATTCATTTTGACTTTAGGGCGGCTGTGGCTCAGTTGGTCGCCCACTGATCGGAAGGTCGTTGGTTCGATCCCTGACCATAGCAGCCTGCATGTCAAAGTATCCTTGGGCTTCAGTGTGTGAATGAATTTCTGATGGTTTCAGGTGGCAGGGTAGCCTCGGCCACCAGTATAAGTGTGTGTGTGTGAATGGGTGAATGAGTGATGTCTGTGGTGTTAAAGTGCTTTAGCTGTTCACTAAGACTAGAAAAGCGCTATATAAGTGCAGTCCATTAACCATTTACCATTCTGCCAAAGTCTATGAAGATGGCAATGTGGACCAAAATCTGTGACTGTCCACACTACAAACATGCAGAATGCATTTGTGTGAAGCCAAAACATCTTGATTGCCCCTGTGGCTGGTTGTGAGCAGATGAGACTTGGACAAAAACTAAAACCAATTTTAAGTAGTTGATTTAAAGGATATGTATATATAAGTGTTCATTTTTCTTTTAACATTGGTTTACATGAGTTATTTGATGCTTTAAAAAGGGCATGTGGTTGATGAGGATCAGCACTCTTGCTCAAAATTCCGCCACCAGCGCATGATGGCAGGGCCGATATCTGGGCTATTTCAGCTTCATCTTTGTAAGGGAGGAGGTGAAAGCTCATTTCGATGGACGTTCAATTTAGAATTGAAATTAGTGAAGAAAACAACAACGTGCACTTACGTTGATATCCTCCAGGTCCAGGAAGTTTAGTATGATGCCGTTCCTCTTCCAGATGATAGGAGGCCGCAGCGTCCCCTGGATGGCACAGGTAAGGACTGCACTGAGGCCCACTGTTACCGTGGATACGCTGATCTGCTGGTCCTCCGCCAGGCTCAGCTGGACAACCTCTGTTAAGATGGGAACATGAAGGGAAATGATTAGTGTTGGAGCGAGAGAACGGATGACAGAGAGGCAAATAAGAGATGATAGGAAGGCGAAGAGATTTAGAAAAATGAGAAAATGGAGAAAGAAGTAGAAAAAAAAGGAAGCAGAGAAAATCACAAATCAGAACAAGTGTGCTGATGTAGTGGAACTGTAGCCAAGCTGCAAGCATCCATCTCATTACTAGTGGACCAGGGAGGATAAACAGCTGTCCGGGAGTGAAGGATATCCAGTATGAAAAAAGACCACGTGTCAGAGGACTCACGGCTAGCCAAATATCATTCTTCTCATTAAGGGAAATTTATGTTCATTGAAATGGCCATCCAATTCAATTCACCTTTACGGCAAATTAAGAATTATTCTTCACTGGTTCCCCTTGGCGCCATAAATACCGACTGTCGCCAAGCTGTGTGGCCAGGCAGGAAATCTACAGTCACAGTTACAGTCTGGAAACTTTGTCATCTGCTCCACATTTTTCTTATTGTCAGTTTAAACTTACATTGAGCCCAATGTTTTAACTAGACATAAAACAGTGTCTCTGCAGCAAAGCGTGCTATGCTGTAAATACAGTATGATCCAGAATGAGCAGAAGCATGCTGATGGCAGTGAGAGATCGTGTGTGAATGTGGAGTTCAGGCACGCCTGCACTGACGTGATATTTGTCAGTGTGTGTGACCCTGGGTCAATATTGGCAGGAACAGGATATACTTGGCTTTATAAATAAAGAGACACCTGATAGAAATCTAAATGGAGCCATCCAAGCATAACACTGAGCAAATCTCACACAGGGCTTTTACTGGACTGATACTATTAAGCTGCCTTAGCTGCATGTCTAATAAAAGCAGCAACAGAAAACAGAAGAAAGAGCAGGGAATCATTTGTCACTATTGGGCAAAAAAATCCATAATAACAGCATATTGTAATTCAAGTGGTCTGGAAGAAAACTGGACTACTGCACATCCTCTTGGCTCTGTTTTCGGGCGTCTGCTAATGCCAATACATTTACACATCCATTTAGATAGTGAAAACCTGATTCCAATGGCAGAAAGTCCTGCAGAGAAACGTTTCACAAAATAACAAATAACAGAAGGAGAGATGTTGTGCGAGAATGTTGTTCATAGCTTATAGCCAATTCAAATTCACCTTTAGTTAGCTATCTAGAATCACAGTTTGTCATATAACCAGCTTTAAATCTGTCATAATGCTTGGGTGACGGTCCAAAGCAGTGATTTACAAAGTAAATGCTAATACAATTAGCAAAAAGTAAAAGCACTGGACCAAACAAAAGTAACTAATTAATTTGTGAAACTTGATAAGCAATTCCCTTAGAAACCTGAAAGCAATATCTGAATGCATTCAATGATGTATCTATTAATGACAAATCAATAATACTCCATTATTTCTATGTGCGTCATTACAGTTACTGTTCTGGTGAATTTACTGTTATTAATGGTTATAAGATTCGAAATTTCAGTCAAAATAAACTTCTCTTTAAAAACATGAAATCTGCATGCACTATGGTCATTTTAATCATCATTTACTTGTTTGGTTTCAGATGTTGTGAAGAAATAGAGCTTAATGACATGCATGTCACATTTCCTTCACTTATACTCAATCAGCTGAATTGGATGCTAAACCAGTAACATGTTCCATCTTGTTACTGTCAGCCTTAAAAGCTGTCCTTGCACAGCAGGGGTTGTTTATTTATTTCAGCTCTGATAATTAGCAAAGCAGTGCCAATCATGGCATCCATCCAACACTGTAGCAGAGTTGGTTCCAATTAAATTACACTGACTTTGGTTCTACATTTTTGATTTAGTATATATCAATCTACCAGCAGCATTTTTGTGCTGGGAACTCTATCAAATTTAACCTCTAATAGCAAACAAATCTATAGTGTATTAACAAATAATGCAAGGTAAAGTTAGTCTTTAAGACCTGCAGGTGATAAGTGCATGCTGGTGGTAAAGCCAGTATCAAGGCAAAGTTTCCCCTCAGCCCCCATATGGGACAATATTTCATTGTCCAAACAGACTTCAAGTATACAGCTAAGAGACTTTGAAATGTTTGTGGGGAACTTCCTGTCCAGATCCAGAGTTTGACAAACGCTGTTGTAAAAGACCCCTGGCTATTAGATGTCTGTTTCACATAGCTCTCCAGGTGATAGATATATCCGGGCTGACAGCTCAGTCTGTCAGTGATATTTCAGAATGCCTTAGGTACAGTGCACTGCCAGGTCCAACAAAGTTATAATTCAGCGCAGCAGTAATTTGGGTGGCAGAACAGGCTTTGAGTGCCATGTGGACAGATGAGGGATGAAGCGCATTGATCTGACATGGCTTGGAGGAGTGGTTCCAGGGTGGCACTGTGCATTTCAACTAGACCACAGCTCACATTAAATTGAACACAGAGCATGGAAGTAAGACATGTGTGCTTTGCTTTGTCTTTCTGCAACAGCTGACTGTTCAGATGGATATCTAGTACAACTTAACATTGATTCTGTTGAGGTGGAAAAGTAGGTATACAGCTTTAAAAGTTTGCAGGCTTGGCAAGGGCTCTTCAAAGTTCAGCAAGAGAAGAAGCACAAACTGTAATCAGGAGACTATGGCAGATAAAACACTGGCTACTGTGAAGGATGGGGTGCTTGTATCAGCTACGAGAAATAAGCAATTTCTGACACAATGAATGTTAGTGATGAGTCACTGATTTGACATGCAAACAAAGCGAGATGGTTTATAATTTTAATTCCAGTGTCAAATAACTGCCATTTAATAAATAAAATATAAATAGGTTACTATAAAAGTTATAAATCCACTTGAGACTTCTTTGTTTTGAGCGGTGACTCACGTCTGGTTTTGAAATATTGACTGGTGAGTTTCAGAGATTGCTGTGTTTATCTGGTTTTGGAATGAATACCTTCATTTTGCTTTACTGACAGCAGTGAAAAGATAACCTTCAGCTCAGAGCCCCCACTGCAGGGCTGCAACACTGCTGTCTACATACCAAATCAAATAGAAAATGTTCCATCAGTTGAAAATGGGCAGCTGTTTTAAATATTTCCAGCAGCTGTCTGCCGACCCTATATGTGAGGTCAGTCTAAACTTTCTGCTGATGTATTAGTCCTCACTTTTTATGTCTGCCGGTAAAGCCACGGCAAGAAAAAAAAACACATCTACCTTCACGAAAGATGAAATATATCCTGACACCATGAAATTAACCCTGCTGCATTCCAGCCCAGTGAGGTTGCAGCCTGGGAAATGACAGAAAAATCCTCTGCCTTTTATACATGATAAAAAAAGGCGTGTTTTAAAAATAATCATCCTAATAATTATAATGACTTTTGCATCAACTTTTTCTTGTAGCACCTTTAAATTACGTGGGTGTTTTGTGTGTTGTATTGGTTAATTGCTGTTCACGTCTCTTTTCTGGCTTTATGTAGTTAAGAATGAATGGTAAGATTTCCTGTATCACAATTAAAAATATACATCTGTTAATTGCTGGTCTGTCTATAATGTTAATATTCTAATAAGTGTTAAAGCTAAAAATCACCTTTAATAGGATAATGGTATGACACATTGTAATGTGTTTTTTTAATATGAACAGACAGGAAGTTTCAACACTGTCTTTAAGAAGAGGCAACATTGTTCCTCATCTACTCGATCCAACAACTAATAAATCAGCTGACAGATGTGACGGCAGCAAAAACAAACAGAAGCCCGGGTTGTTGGCTCCTTACTTCAATCAAGTCAGCTCACTGGCTCAGCATACTGTAATACTGTGGTTGCATACCAACAATATACATTATAAATGTTTTGTAATTTGAGGTAAAATCGGGGCAGCATTTATAAAATATAAGATAAAATGGAGCTCTTGACCCACAACTGAAGCAACTTTGAGGGACTATTTGTTAGAACGTCGTTGGGCAGTTAAACAATGTGTTAGGATGTTGTTGGATCCAACACATGAGGCTCTTAGATCTTTTTTTTATTCTGTACCATCGGCTTGGATTTGTGAGGTCATGTTTGCTCAAAAGAGTTGTGCTTTGTCTCGGAGAAGCACTTCACATTGCTGCTTTTTATCACCACAGTCTTGGAACATACTGGTTCTGGACTGCCCGTGGGAAGAATTAACATTTAAGAGTCTGCCCCTTCTTTATTAAAATCTCTGCTGGTGCCGTCTACTTTTCTCTTTTTAGAGCACGGCATGTGAAATTCTCTCACCTGCTTATCTCTCGTCTTGTCTCTCCTGTGTGTATCTCACTTCCTGACCGCGGTGCTTATTAGAATGCACAGATTTGATTGGCTGACCAGCATCAAGTGAGATGATGATTTGAAGTCAGTGCCATAAAGGCTAAAAAACAGCGTTGGTTAAACTAGAAATGCTATCAAAATGTAGCGCAGATGACATCCGGAGGGACGTGCATTAAGTCTATGTTAGGGTTAGCCGCTAG
This sequence comes from Serranus cabrilla, assembly GCA_903364295.1. NCBI lineage: Eukaryota > Metazoa > Chordata > Actinopteri > Perciformes > Serranidae > Serranus > Serranus cabrilla. The sequence continues at coordinate 33,545 of CAFUXE010000393.1, forward strand.
TTGGGAAACCAAAGGTCCAAGTTTTACGTTTCAATTTGTATTGAAGAGAAAAGACAAAAGCATAGGGGCAGCCAGATAACTAGTTGATATGGTGATAGCTGTTTATTTAGACATTTAAAGGCAGATGCACACAGAATATTTCAAAGTATTTACTTTACAGACATTATTTGAATGAATTAATTATAGACTTTTATCTTGAAGATTATGACTTTAACTCTGCCCTTATTGTGGCATGTCTGTCTGACACAAATTTAACCCTGGTTACTTTTCTAATGTATCAGTTTGGCGAAAGGCATTACATCTGATCATTTAAAAAATAAAGAAGAATCTGACTAATTATTCATGGTCAGCTTTCAAAAAGTAGCTACACCAATGTTTGACTCGCCACAAAGATTCCTTCCACTTTACCTCAACTCTGTACAAAAGTGTCCAAACATCCTCCCGTGCTCTGTGCCATTCTCAGATGACCCAGACAAATTGCATATCCACAGGCAGCGCGTGCTCTGCCCTGGCTGGCTGGGGAAGGTTGTCATGACATTATCTAGTTAATGATCCCTATAGCTCCCCCCTTTCCCCAAAATAGCTCCAATGTGTAAGTTAGTAATTGACTTTCAGGGGAATTTAGGAGCTCCACTGATCGATCAGCCCTGCTAACTGAGCTGCAGACGGGCTGACAGGGGCAACGGGGAGGTTTCTGCATTCAGCTCTGAAGGGATTTACAGAACAGTGTGAGTAAAGAGAGGGGAGGTAGAGAACAGGAGAGAGAGCAAGGCAAGATTGGGAAAAAAAAGTAAAGACAGACAAGAGAGAAAGAAGACTAACAACAGAAAAATAAGAATAATTCAACAAAAGAAAAGAATTAAAAGGAGGATCAAAACATCACAGACTGGGTTAAAAGACAGATCATATGCAGAGAAGAATAATGTAAAAGAGGACGAGCAAATGAAACGAAGGCATGCCGAAAGACGGACCAAGACGGCACAGGGGCACAAGAGAAGGAGAAAAAAATGTGTGTGCGTGTGTGAGACAGGAAGAGAGACACATTTGATGCAGAGCACGTAGAAGATCTCTCAGGGAATAACTAATGTGGTGAGCTCAAGACTGCGGCTGAGAGAGTTGTCCCTTTCCACTTTTATGAGACCAGCCCCTTGTGAGCTGGAGTAAGACATCAAGCCACAAAGCAGAGGGGAAGAACACCATGACTTTTTTAGAGGGTGGAGATGATAACGTCCCGACTGTAGACGAGAAGCGTGAATGAGAGAGGCAGTGATGGGCAGAGTGAGGAGTTGGCTTGATCGAGCAATGGTAACGTTATATTATGATCTCTCTGTATAAGGACTCTGAAAACTTTAGCAAAATATATGATGCACAGTAATCGTGAAGGGACTCGCCTTTACATTCCACCAGAAATACGAAATAGAAAAAACATTTTTCAAGATATATAGATTCCTAGAAGTAAATCATTTTCTACTCCAGTGGTTTAGAGGGTGTGTTTTTCCAGAACAAAATAATCAATCTGTTCCTCGCCAAACAATCCTGTCTAGTCCAATATAAACAAGTTTCAACAGTTCCAGTTTTATACTGAATCAATGGTAGCTTGGGAGAGGAATGAGGAATGTGGATATACATTTTTTGGTTGTTTATATGTTGTATCTGTACAGGAATATTTACAGAAACAGTGAAGAGTGAGCAGGAGATTCACAGCATTTACTAAATCTAGCAGAAACAGTGATGAAACATTACTTAATGTGGTTTCATCAAGCTGTCCAAATGGCAAATGTTTCATTGTAACACCTTCGAGATGTCTCGGAAATGTAATGTATGGCAGCAATATGGCTCACTTAAGCTTCATTAAATGAAAGGTGGTGTGAGGTCGTCCAGAGCTACTTTTAATTGTGCAAACAAACTCAAACTTGTTAACCTCATGTAGATGTATTTGCTTCCCTGTTTTCTAAAATAAATTCTTTAAAAATCATAATTCACATCAATATTAAGTTGCTGTGTATGTGACTAACTATATTATTGCTCTCCTTGGATCAGCGTCAGCCTGACGTTAATGTGTGTGATAAACTTTGAGTCAGGCACTTGACTAAATATGGCAAATGTGCCTGTAGCTTTAGAAACTGCTTCATAAAACCGCCCCAGGGGGCAAAACTGCACTTTGCACGCCAGGAAACATCCTGTCCTCTCTCTCCTCGCGTTACCCTGTCTGTATAGACTGATCTGTGTGCTGTGCTCTCCTGTGACCCCGCTATTACGCTGGAGTCAGTCTGACAGACAGTGAAAGCATGTTTGGATTGATCTGCGGCTGTGACTGACGTATGAAGGTAGCCTATGACCTATGTGACAATACCAGTTATTCAGTGTGAGTGGGCTGTGACTTTCCAATGCTAACATTACCGCTTTTTACCACACAGTTAATGGGAGCTTTTTAAGTTGTTAGAATATGACTGGAAAAACAAGATGTGATAAAAATCAGAAACAGCCGATGCTCGTCACCACTCATAAGGATGTTGGTGGCTTGTGAGTAAAAAAGATGAGAATGTGTCTGTTACTACAGGGCTAAACTTTGCTAGTTATTTGACTCACATGCCATACTTCTAGCTGTTCCTGAACAACATGCACATATTTGGCTGGACATATTGCCAAGCAGTGAAAAAGTCAAATGCACACAGGTTCACAAGGATGTTACAACAGTAATGGCTGCTTACTTACTTCCATGTTCATGTCTGTAGATTATCAGAATGCTAGATGGGTGTTTGAGCTCAACCAAAGCCTCTTAATACAACTGAGAGGACGGACACACCGATGTACACACACACACATTCCCCCCACATTAAGAAAACAGTGCTCTCTCTCAGTGGGGGATGCGTCACTAACTCGACAAGTACATCCTCCTCCCTTCATGTGTCATGTATGCAAATACATGTACGGCACACTCGATTATTCATATTCGACCCTCATGAAAAAAAAATGTCCTTATTCTGTCTTGTTTGGTAGATTAAGATTCAGGCATTAATCATTAAGCTCATCACTAAGTGAAAAGCAGCTGCTGCAGTAAATGGGTTTGATTCGCCACCTTCGCACTTCCTACATTCCCTTTAAAGCTGCTAAACTACTTAGCAATGGAGACTTGTAGGATTCATGCCGCTGTCGTTCTTGTACTTGAGTTACAGAAGGGTTTTCTTATTGTTGCTATGCAACAACCAAAAGGTCATAATATTAAGCAATCACCAAGCAATGCAGCACAATAGTACAGTGTGTCAGGCTGTGATTCAACACCACAGAGTGTACTTCTAGTCACAGAGGCTCATCATCTTTGTCTGAGTTGTAACATCAGGAAAAATGTGAGGAAGCCATTAGATGCAAGAAAAGTAGTTAATGGTGATGCACGGTGACAGGTGATGTAGGCTTTCTGTGCGTGCACATGTATCTTTAACACTGACAGAACATAAAGTCAGGTATACAGATGCAAACAAAGTAAATGTACCGAGATATGGACCTTTAAACACATATTCTAAAACACAGACTTGTCATTGAATGTGTTTTAATACCTTCAGAGAAAAAAAATCGCTCATGCTTTTCAGATGGTCCACATTCCCGGGTTGGGTGGCTATATTTATTTTTTTCATATTTGTATTTGAAGTGCCTAAACAACACATTGGCAGCAGTTTTCTGCATTGGTTTGGCAACCAAAAAAAGGACATGGATCAGATGAGATAAAATACGATTGTGAACTAATTTTTCACACATGCATTAAACATGCACATGCATTAAACACAAATGCCCTCACAATAATAACAAAAGTGAAAATGTATTTAGGTTGTCTTCGCTGCCCCTCTGCTGACAAATAGCCAATGAGGTTAAGTTTATAGAAGGTTATAAAGCAATAGGTTCAGTTAAGTTATGAGGAAAAGGCTGGTGTGGGTATTAGGGATAAATGGACTTCACATATATGAGACTTTTGTATATTAACAGAAAATTCTTCAAATTTGACTCTTTCTACAAGCTTTCTTTCTTTTCTGGCAGGTTCGGTTCATTGCTTTTCAGTTTGATCGTGCCAAAGGGTCACTGCATCTTTTAGCTCACTCACTCTATACAGAGTTACACAGTAGAGAATAGAAGTAAAGATGAAATAACCAGAGGGGCAGCTCAGTTCTTTGCTAATCCAGCCATTTAAAAACCTGAAAATGTGAGGCAGTTCATCACATTGAGCCACAATCCTCAGATCCAATATTACCATTAAGCAGTTCTGCTCACTGATTTGCAACATTGCCCACATAGGTCCGATACAACCACAGATAATAAAAGTACAGCTGCCTCAATATGGACGGTGTGAATACAACATTTCTGCAGGTCTGCTCGGGCGAAGACGTATATAAATGTAATTTCTGAAATCGTAAAATCTAACTAGATGTATCACCATACGACTGCATGTGATAATGTCCTCTGTGAACACACTGACAGTGGCGGGTTTGTACAGTACATGTCGGGAGACAGGACTCCCACTGGGAGCCCACAGTGTGTACAAATGATCTCGGTGTGTCCGTGTGCATTCAGGATGAGGGCTGCTCTCTGCAGGTGGGCTGCAGCTATTAGAGAGTTTATCATCCATGTTTCAAACACACTGACAGGCTGAGCCGATGTCAGGTTGTATATCATTGTATATGCACAGCCGTTTTCTCAGTAAATCAATATCTATGCACTCTTGTGGAGTTAAGTCAGTGCATACACTGTATATCATCACATATTGTACATATATACTGCTCATTTACTGTCCCTCATACACACTTAGTCTTATCTAATATTTACATACAAGCGCTTATTCTCTCTCTCATACTCTCTCTCTCTCTCTCTCTCTTTCACACACACACAGAAGAACCCAGGCTCACTCTTTGAGAGTGCTGGGGTGGTGATTATTCATGGGAGGGAGATGGGGATGAGCAATCAGCGGCCAGCTCATTAATCACACTGGATGCAGACCCTTAATCTCCTCCACAGGTACAGAGAAATCCTCTGCTGCCGCTCCTCATTGCTTCTCTAACTTCACTCTGCCTCCTTTTCTCTTTCACCCACCATATTATTTTCTCTCTGATTCTTTGTTTGCATCCTTGGCTATTTCTCTCTGTCTTTGTCCTTCTCAGTCTCTCACCCTATTTTCTTTTTTATCTTCGTGACTCTCTGACTGCCTGTCAGTCTTCCTCTTCGTCTCATGCTTTCCATTTTTTTTTTTCCTCTGGTCTTAATCTGCCTCTCGCTCTCTTCCCTGTCGTTCTGCTTAAAGTGCCTCCTTCCCTGGCTGTCTCTCAACTTGCAAGCAAAGCCGCGGTGGTGCTTCTTCTCCAGTAGAGCCCCTTAACTAGGCAGCGAACAAGCCTAGTTAGGATCACAAAGAGAAGCTTGAGAGCGAGCCAGTGGAAAAAGTGTATAGTAGGAGTGTGTGCAGGAAGGAGTATTTTAAAACAGTGTGTTCTGTACTGTATTAATAAGCCAGCAGCAGCAGTTTGGCGGGAGATCTAGTTCTTGCTTGCTCTTCTTCTGCAACTGCAAAAGCATTTAGAAAATAAGGTCGAGAATAAAACCCAGATTCCAAAAAGCTTCAGAAACAAGCAGAATGCAATCATACGCAAATCCCTTTTCAGATATATTTAATTGAAAACCCTACAAAGACAATGTTTTGTATATTTACAAGGATAAACCTTCTTGTTCATTGTAAATATACACTCTGTCTGAATTTGTTGCCTGCAACACGATCCAAAAAAAAAGACGGTTACAAAGGTGTTACATCACCTTTTCTTTTAACAAAACTCAGACAGCATTTAGAAACTGAGGAAACCAATTGCTGAAGCATTAAAAGTGAAATTCTACTTTATATCTTCTATTCTTGCTGTATGTAGAACTTCAGCTGCTCTGTTGTCATATTTATATATAATGCGCCACACATTTGGACTGTCGACAGGCCGGTCTAGTACCTGCACAAGCTGTGCTGTTGTAAGACGTGCTGAATGTTGCTTGACAATGTCCTTGTTGAAGTAAACAGGGATTTTGCCGGAAAAGACATCTGGATGGCAGCATATGTTATTCCAACATGTATGTTTCCTTCAGCATTAATGGTGCCTTCACAGATGTACAACATAGCGATGCCTTGGGCACCAACACATCACCATAACCATCACAGATGCTGGCTTTTGAACTTTGCACCTTTACAGTCTGGTTCTTCTCCTCTTTAGCCACGATGACACTATGTCCATTTTTACAAAAACTGTACTTTTTACTGCAAATTTGGACTCGACAGACCGCAGCACAATTCCCCACCGTTTGTCAGTCCAACTCAGAGGAGCTAAGGCAGAAAGAAGTTGGTGGTGTGTCGGGATGTGTTGATTTTGCTTTCACTTTGCATAGTAGACTCGTGTGTTAAGCAACAATGGTTCTCCAAAATGTTCCTGAGCTTTGTACAGTCATGTCGGTTTTTAATGCAGTGAGGGATCAAAGGTCACAGGCCTCCAATGTTGATTTTTGTTCCTTACAACAGAAACGCCTCCAGAGTCTCTGAATCTTTAAATTATGTTGTGGATTGTTAATGGGGAAATACCTCAATTGCTACCGCTTTATTTTTTTAACAGAACACACAGTTTGATAAAAAATTAAGTTAAATAACATTCCTATCTTTTGGAAAATCAACACTTTCAAAAGCCAATAAAATTAAAATGCCTTTGTTGGAATATAAAAAGATGCTTCTTCAGCACAATAGGTGATGTAAGAGTGGAATTAATGCTGACCAAAAAAAAAAAAGACCGACAACTAAAAATAGCCCTGCTGTCGTCGGAAATATGAATTACTCAAGAAATCTACCACAGACGTCCTGAAACTGCAGGCTTCCCACGCCAATCGTCTCCCCCACATTACTTAATGACCAATTTTGCAGGAACAGGCTGCCAACAACAGAGCACACCTCTGAAGTGTGTGTTGCTGCTAAGCACCTGAGCTCATTGCAAGGTGACAGTGGATTTACAAAGGACGAGGCTCAATAATGAACCGGCATCAGCTGGGTAATGACGGGGCAGAACACTCTTTCCTGTGTCATTCAGTCCCTAAGGGCAGGAGTAACCTGTTGGGAAAATGAACAGATTTATTGCCTTTCTGGAGGGTTCACAGATATGTTTACCTTAGTGCTGGACCTCCAAACTCAGCAGATGCAAACTTTTATCTTGTTACTATACATTCTGTCATTCTACTGCTTATAACCAGGTTCTTCATTTGTAACAGAATTATTAACCCCCCTCTGCAAAGTCCATTTAATGCCAACCCTGTAAATCATCACATGCTGGTACAGTTAAAAGGGAAATTACACCAATAGAGGCTTCAACTTGCAATTCCTTTCTCCACAGCCTTTCCAATAACATAGATATTCCCTGATGAGTCCCACAATGGGAACATTTCAACCTCTGTATTTAACCCGTCCATTACACACAGTGAACACACCATGCTAGGTGCAGCGGCAGGACATTTCTGCACCAGTGGAGCAGTGGGATGCCTGGCTAAAGGGCACACTGACCTGTCAGTCCTGGGATTTGAACTAGGGACCCAGTTTATCTAACCTCTAGGACACAGACTGCCCAATATATCTTATTAAAATAAGTCCTTAAGGTCAAAGATACTGTTACACTTGATCAAACATGCAAGCATGTTCAAACTGCGTTGACTGAGAAGACATTTGTCTTTAAATAGGGCTAAACAATACGTTTGCTAATCTGTCTTTTCTTGCTAAATAACGCTCACAAAGCATTTCAGGACTCCTTGATTCTCCTACCTTAAAATGATGTGATAGTGTATTACGATGAAAAAATTGTATAATTGATTGGATTCATCATTTAAATATTCTCCTAAATCAATCCAACTACTATTTTACACGCCGTTTCATGCAACAAATTTGTTTTCTAAAAGTGGACGGTAGTAAACTTTACACACAGAGCACATGTACACATTTTACTTGCTGCTTGCTGAACATGAAATGGCTCATATAACTTCCATGACATTTTCATGATCTATTAAAAGGTATACAGTCTGAAAAAAAGATAAAAGAAAAGAAAAATGAATAAATATGCAGCTTTTAGAAAATCAGGTTCAATATACAGCTTGGATGAAATGTTATCTTCACACCCCTTGGTTTGATAAAAGTGACATTTTAAGTCTCAAAGGCCAAAAAAGTCATCCTGCTCTGAGAGGCTTAATGGAAACAAGCTGACAGTCTGGAGCTAATCTCCCATACTTCATTTGGCCGGATGAGACCCAATTCATTACAGCAATACTCTCATCTGATAGTAGCATAAGATCTCTGACAATCTGGATAATCTTTCATCTTTATGGAAACCAGAGACCCCCCATCCTCCTCGCTCTCTCTCTCCCCAGCTATGTCTTGTACTGTAAACTGCGAAGGCATTTTCTGACAGGGCTGGCTAAGTGGTCTTTCTCATTTCAAAGCCCTTTCAGCCTTGGGGAGGAGGAGGGTAAGAGAGATTAGTGGCCTGCAGCAGAACTCTGCACTGCAGGAGCCACAGCTTGACCTGACCTGAGGGTCTGCCTCGATAGAAACAGAATACACAATGAGATGTGCTGAGAATGTGTGTGGATGCATCTGCACAACAGTGTGTGTGTGCAATTCAAGCACCTTATGTGCAAGGAAGAACAAAAGATGTTCACATTTTCTGATGCAGACACATTCATACGTGCAATCGCCTGATTAGAGCTGCAGAATGGAGGAAGAGAAAGACGGATCATCTTTCTTTTATGCAGCTCTCATGAAGGTTAAAGAGGTAAACAGACTCTTAGGTTCAGGCTGGTGAAGTGGTAAGAGCAACACAATAGTTACTATAATCTGAATTTGATTCATAAAAATACAATTTAGAGTCTTTTTGTTTTCAGAGGGGAAAAAAGGTCATTGTTTGACAAGGCTTAATGCGAAATATAAACAGAAACTAATGAGACTACATCTGCTGAGACAAAGGAAGGAAACAGAGATAGTTTATCCTTCATCTATTGTTAAATAAAGTACTG
>CAFUXE010000393.1:51840-68248 GCA_903364295.1 Serranus cabrilla
TTTTTTTTGCAACATTTGTGGTTTACATTTTTTGATTATGATGTTTATATGTTTTGATTATAAAGAAGGTCTTAGTAGTCACATTGAGCTGCAGTAGGGCCAAACATACAATGAAACCTATGAATGGATGTACTGACTGAGAGAGCTGCAAATGAATTTCCCCCTTGGACATAAATAAAGATGTCTGATTGTGATTCTGGATGTGCTCTATGTACCATCAAAATATCTAGTTTCTGCAGGTAAATGACTTTTTTAAAAAGTTAAAGATGCAGGATTCTATTTTGCTGTTTCATTACAGCTGTGATAACCATAGATCAATCCCAATTCTGGAAGCAAACCAACCATAGACCACATGAAACATGGATCATGTATCATGTCAGCATACATACAGGCAACATCTTTAAATAAATCAACTGCTCTCTCAGTGCGGCATGAAAAAAAGCGACCCAAGCCTCCACAGTCCCTTACCTGTTACTGCAGCTACCTGACACTGGGTAATTACCCAGGAGCAGAGACGACTCTTGGAAGGTGCCAGAAAGCCCCATGTACACACACCAGCAATTAGCTGTAAAGGTCCATTGAGCGGTAATGAGGCATCAGACACTAGCTAGGGGAGAGTGGGCAGGGGGGGAGGAAAGGAAATGAAATGAAAAGAAAAGAAAATGAGCAGTAAAGAGAGCTAAGGGCAGGCGGTAAGTTCTGAAAGCAGTACAGAGGAAAATAGAAAGAAGATAAATGGAGAAAAGACGAGGATATTGTAGAGATAACATGGACAGGAAACAATAGAAAGCAGAGGGGAGGAGACGGTGGAGGAGCGTTATTGTGTGGGTGCAGAGGGAACCTCCAAGACCTCCAGTTCAAAGTCACTTTATTGTTAAGAGCTTAGCTGGAGGTCTCTCACCCACTTGGCTGTCAGAGAACGACAGGCTTCCCTTGTAAAAGTGATATCTGATCTCAGCAAGATCATTTGTGCAGATTAAGGGCAAACTTGAGAAACATGAAAGATCAAACCTTGAAGGGAGCCGCCAGGCAGCAACACAAAGATATTACTTACTGCACAGGCATCGGGGCTCTCTTAGAGCTTCATTGGATACATACAAGGTGTAAAATGGAGACTGAGCCCGGCGGGAAAAATATTTAATCCTGTTTCAACAGCTGTATTTCTGCACTATTATACAATTCACACTAAGGCTGTCTCCATATTTAACTACATGACTATCATGCTCCAGATAATTCAGGATAATGATATTATTACAATAACAATAGAAAAATTCTAAATAATAACAATAATATTCAGTCAGGATTTGTTAATTGTGGGTTTTGTTTCTTTTTTGCTCAATAAATTACATGTAAAAAAGAGTAATGAAGCGAATGGAAAGTAAATAGAAATGATTAAAATATTATTAAATGTTTTTTATAAATGTGATATCAATATGTCATTGTTAATGTCAATATTGGTTTGTCTGACATTCAAACGTCCTTCCGGCATTTTTATTTGCTCTAATTTTAACAAAATATTTCAAACGTGATTTAAATTTTTTTGCAAGAGTCGTGCTGAAATGTCATTCCTGTCCCATGCAAAGGATGTTGTTGATTTTATTTACAACTAACTGGCAAAATTATGTTGCATTAAACGTAATGCAGTCTGAATTTCTTCACACAGAAGAAGTCTGCAGCGTCTCTGAGTGAAGAACATTTAGATTTCAGGTACAACTATATTCCACAGGCATGGATGATGCACACACAGTGAATACAGCTTTATGATGACAATATTATCTGCTGCCTACTAATCTTTTAATACCATGCCATGTGTGAGTAAAATAATTTGCTCATTGTGTGGTCACAGTTCAATGAATGCAGAGATTTTCTTGCTTTTCTCTCCTTATTATAAATGTAAGCTGACATCTTTATCTTATCTTATTTTTTTTGCAATTCAAAGGCCACATTTGGAGCTTTGCTACCTTTTTGTGAGCATGTGTCATTACTTGACATTTCACTGAATACACATTATAAATTGAAATAAATAACTGATAGCCGCGGGTATGAAATGGTTTGCCAGTTCAGACATTGATGTATTAGACACATACTTCATTCTGAACAAATTTGTGTAGATTAGACCACAAATATCGAGACTTTTCCCCAGAGGGGTTTGTGGAAACTTTGATACGTCTTTTCGTCTTATGTCTTTTAATATGTCTTTTATAACAGAAAACGCTGAATGTAAGGAGTAAATAGGCCTAACAAAAGAGGAAAACTCTAAAAGAACATATGTTTAATGTTAAAATTAAGTGTGTTTAGACAGAAATGACAAAGAATGTTTACAAGAGAAGAAAAACTGAACTGATTATCAATTAAGAAGCTGTATGTTTGATATTTGCCATTAAAATGTAATTAAAAAGCCAAAGCACAATTTGGAGACCCCTGGATCAAATAACCTTTGTCTTTACAAAAAAAAAAACATTGTTTTACATTTAAAATGTCAATCCCATGTGTGACTTTCTGCTGATTCATTATTTAAATGAGATAAACTAACATACAACCCCGAATGTGTTTTTTAGACAAATTTTACCTGCAGTTTGTTAAAGAGCAACATAAATATACACACACGTGCAGCTCAACATGCACAAACAGACTTCCAGGGAGACACACACACACATTAACGTATACAAATATGCACATTATGTTGCTTGTACCTAAGGTCTTCAATCCACACACACACACACACCTGTACACATCGCTTCATTCGACCAACAAACCTGCTGACCTTTATCTGACACTGACTGCTCTTTGTCTCTCGCCAGCATACCAATTACAACCATCTCATTTCCTTTCCTCTATTTCCACTTTCCCTCATTTTCTCCTGCTGGTCATTCCCCTCCAGAGAGGCAGGAGAGGCTCTTCTCTCTCCTTCCACCGCTGGCTTTTATCTCCTGTTCCCGCGCTATTTCTGCTACTTCATTCTGATTAATCAGACCTGCTGAGTGGCCCTGCCCGTGCAGCCCAGCATCTTGAAATAATTTCTCTGTTAAAAGGAGTTATGGAAAACAAATAGGCTCACAGTGGAGGAATACTGTTACAAAATAAAGAGAGCGCAACGTTGGAAAGGGAGACCTGCATGTGGGAGAAAGACGGAGGAACAACAGGAACAAGAAACAAGTAGTCTGGTCCTAATTAGCTGCTCACCAGCTGTGCCTTTTTGCAGGTAAATTAAAAGCAGGACCACTGGCTCATTGCGTGGCACCTTATCAACAAATGGTTCTGTTACACTAACAAGGTTACAACTGTAGTTGCACACTCAAGTAAATCTGTGAGTCCAATAAACAATGTTATCTTTTATGGGTCCATCTAATCAATAAGAAACCTTGACATCAGCTTTAGGTTTACTTTCAGTGATTAGGTAACTGAGGGATAAAGCCATCAAACATTCTCCATGTTTCTTACTTTTCTATTCATCTCTGTCTTTAAAACATTGCACCATTGCCTGCTGTCTTCCTGCTGCTGCCCTGCTGCATTCTTCTCACATGTCCACCTTCCTTTGCTGTTTTCCTCCTTTCCTCCTGTGTTGCTCTCCCAATTTGCTGGCTTGATGACCCAGAGTCAATCATAAAGATTTAGAGAAATAAACAAACCGGTGGGCTGGGATTGGAGCACAGCTCTGGGGCATTAGTTTGAATTCATGACCATCATTGTTTATTTTTGTTTTGCTGCTTTCATGCTGGTCTGAGCAGGATCTGGACGGTCTCCAACAGTCTGAAAGTTTCTGCATCAAAGACAGATTCAGAAGTTTTTTACCTTAACACACTAAGACTTCTTGTTTCGTGGAGGTAGATTGATGGCTGCGTGTCGGTCCTGACATGAGAGTGTAACGACTTTCACTGACAGTGTTCAGACATGTGTAGTCGCACCTATGATGCACATGTAGCATACAGATCTCTTCCACTATCTACAATCCCTTTAAAATTAAACTGGTATCATGTGAGCAAACACCAGCTACAACAGAATATGGTGTTGAACTTACACTTTGATGTATGACGTGAAAAGTCATTAGTTCATTCATTCATTAACATTAACTTTGACTCAAATACGTTGAACAAGAATGTCAAATCTGCTAGTTTGTGATTACATTTCTCTTGTAATCACTATTGAACAGCTGTTTTTGTTTATTTCTGATTTCAAAATGCAAAACAATTTGAATGTTTCTAACAGAGGTATTAAATTATGGCTACAGGAGAAACAGCGCTGCTCTCACACCTAATCCCCCCATAGACACACTCAGATTTTGTGTCTTATGTATTATTTGTGTAATGCTGTGCATCTATCTGCGAATTATGAATCTAGTTGTTGATGCATTTTTTTTCTCCAGTTTTAACCCTTTTACATGCCTCCTGTAGACAGGTGTTGAAAATTAGCCTTTCGCTAAATACAATTAACATCGTGCATCTGTTTTTTTTTGCATAAATGTATGTTACAAATTTGAATGCTATGGCGAGGACCATGTTAGATTAAATAAACTGAGAAAAGCATATAATCACAATGTAATACCACAGAAAGTCAACGAGTGTTACTGAATGATCACCTGCTCTGTGTTGCTCTCCCATAAGGACAGATGTTCTACAAGTTCATTCAATAAACACGTGTTCTGTGAAGAACAGAAATGGTATAAAAGCCAATATTACAAAGTCTATATCTCTGACTGCACAATCACAAAAGGCTACCCACCATACGTAATGTGCAGGTAGTCTATGTTTCACCGCAGGGAGCCATTTTTATATTACACATGTATCCACAAAGGAGCCCTGACCTTGTGTGCCCGTATATATTATATCTGCAGGCTGGAGATAACTCACAATAAGCCTGCTCACCTATCAGCTCCAGTGCTAATGCTCTGTTGTCTTTAACCAAACGGTTAATGTGAATCATCTCGCCTGCGGCATCAGTGCCGACGTCCATGAGGCAGATTCATGCACATTTACTATTGTGTAATTACAGTGGTCCTCTTTCGGATACAAAGGGCGGCCCTTCCTACACAATGTTGACACTGTAATGAATGAAACCATACACCATTAGGAAAGTACAGAGCTGATTTAACACCATTATGCTCTTATCTCTGTCCTGCAATATGCTCTGTGGCCAGAAGAAGGTTAATTAGTCATTCCTGCTTCTGTGGAGCAAAGAACAAGAGGTCATCCTCTCAGGTTTCTTTTTCATCACTCTAAACTGAAAACCATTGCATATGGAGCTCCATATGCAATGGTTTTCAATATGTTATATTAAAAAAAAAAGCAATCTGAAGAAGTCCCATAAGGACTTGTGTGCATTTGTCACTAATTTATAACAAAATAATTAGTTTTTAATAATAATTTGAGTCATCAGTGTTTTTTCAATACTTGAATTATAGTAAATATGAACTAACAACTGGTAAAAAGCAACACATATAGCATTAAAATCATTAAATAGAACTAGTACGAATGTCTTTTCTTCAGGGTTCTCCAAAGTCGCCTCAACACCGGACCTGATAGTGCTGCTAGCTAATACGTTGTGACAGCGGTGGATAAAGGCTGGGCAGGTGTATCCCCTACAGCCCAGCTCAACGCTCCAATCTGATTTACAGTAAAAGAAAACTGTTCCCTCTGCCAATCCAAGAGGTTACAGTGTTCTTCTCTAGGATATCACAACTCTAGAGAAACACTCGCTGAATCTCTCTCTGCAATACACACTTCTGGTAAGACTCATCATTTAGAAATTAAACATTGTTCAATGGTTGATCCAAATGTCTGAGATCCACATGTAAATGTATTGTTGTCTTCCAGTAAATGGCAGTAAACTTTGAGACTACATCAGTAACATTCAGTTAGCATTATTCTTTCACTGTAATTGTAAATCTATACCCTCGGAGAAAGAAATAGGTGTTTAAGAAGAATCTGCTTAACAGAGATGCCAAGGAGGCAGTAGAGAAAAGTAAAAAAGTACATAAAAGCACCCTGCTGGGCTTGTAAAAGGTAGAATAAGAGGGAAAAATCAATAAAAATGCAATCATCGCTGGAGTATTCTCCAAGCATATTCCACTTTATTCAATTTGTGGTAAAAAAAAAAAGAGTAAAAAATAAAAGACAGACTTTGGCGGTAACAGAACAGAGCCTTGTTGAGTGGTGTGCTTGTCAGGGCTTATACATTAAATAAAACAAAGACAACAAAGCCACCAAAACAACACTATCAGCGTTTCTTAACAGTAAGTTCAGTGACTGAGGGAGCAACAGTGAATCTTGAGCCGTCTTTTTGGGAAACAGCCAGATGGTTCTGAACATCAAAGATGCAGAACAGAAAGCAAGTATCAACAGAGAAGCTTGAACACTAAAGAGGGATTCCCGAGGACATTATCAACCCTTGTGTTTTGGGGTTATGAGGTCTCTAAGACATAACTAAAGCTTGAATTGAAATTTACTTCGCCTGAGATCAGACAATTGGCTCGACAGTGGAATATCAAACCGGGGAAAAATACCTCCTCACATCATTTAGGTCTATTATTAGTATTCTATTTTCCAAGCTGATGACCATATTGTATATTTCCACCCTGTTAAACACACCTGTGAATCCTGGCTGCTCTGCATCTCACACCGCTCACTAGGGACAGCACTGACTGCATCCCAGGAAAACACACACACACACAAACACACTTCCGTGCAAACTTGTACAATTCAGCACCATCAACATTATCCAGAACACCAGATGCGCCACTCAAAAATAATTACCCCCACTTGGTGTTGCCTTCCTGCAGCCCAACAGTTAACCTTGAGCGTCATCTGATCAATAGCTTGTTTTATTGGTCCCAACCCATTTCTTCAACTGCTTGTCAAACATAAAATGCATTGACAAACATGGCCTAGAAAGCTGCAGGCGGTCCGGTAGGTAGATAAATACCATACAATGTCTTCTCTCTGCCCATCTGGAAGGTGAGGGGAGTGTAACGAAATAATAGCAGGATGGTTCCCAATAAAACCAGTCATTATGAGGCTAAATTAGTGGTGAGGCTTAATGGACCTGCACCAGCTGAAGGTACAGCTTGAGAAATGGCCACCTGCCACAGCTAACTGCTGGATTCATCAACTTTATCAGATTTTATCACCGTTTTGGATTTAGATCCAGCTTATTTTACAGCAGTTTGATGTGAGATATGGAAGAGAGAAAAAAGGAAAATAAAGAATGAGAGTTTGAAAGCAGGAGCTGCAGCAGCTTGCCATGGAGTCCAGCGATTCTGAGGCTGATGCAAACAGTAAAAATTAGTGGTGGAATTGTTATTATTGGTCTTAATAAGGTGGAACCTGCCTGTGCTCTCATCTGCTGCTCAGCCTAAAGCCCAGTGGCTATTATGCTGGTTCCAGATGCTGTAATCATGGCAGGGTCTGGGCTCATGGGCTAGTGTGCAATTATCAATTTATCTGTGGCTGAAACACTTTTATGCTGATGGCTGCTGTGGAGAGGCTGACGGGACGGCAGGCCACCGGCTTCTAAATGGTGCTTACTGTGGGCTGTGTGTTTTTAAAAGCATGGGTGGCAGATGTATCGCAGGGTTTGTTAAATAAAGTCAACTAATTAACCAACAGTGCAAACAGTTGTTGCAGAAAACATAGATACATAGACATGTTTAAGTACGTATCGATTATATATAAATTACTGTGCACTTTAAGTTACAGGATACCATGTAAAATACCATGCGTGTGTCCAAAACCACTCTTGTGAGTGAAACAGCCCATAATCTGGGCTCAAACTAAGGTGCATGAGAGGTAATGGAGTTGCTTTGTGTTTTTTTGGCGTACTTTGACTATTCAGAAGCAGGTGTGGCTGCACCTGGCACATTGCTATTTAAATGGCAGATTCAGCATATTAGAGAAACAAGTGGTTTCTGCTCCTGCAATCTCCCAATCCTCTGTCCCCTCAACAAGTCTGTTTGACTGCATATGAGGACATGCACCAAAATAAATGCGCCATTAACTTTAGACCAGGTTTTTGTTGGTAAATAGGACATACAATATCGCTTTCTGCAGCCTCAAGACTGCAATTCCCCTAATAAATAAGCCTGACCACACATTACTTTAATGCCAACACAGACATGAGTCAGAGCTGGACACCAGTACGCTCGCTGCTGGTTGTCAAAAAGACAACTGCGTCAGTCTGAAACTAGCAATGACAGTTGTGCTGCACGCCACTTTGTGGCAGCTCTAAGAAAGAGCCCCTTTGTTTTCTGACAGTACATGGAAGAAGCAGTAAATAGGAGTAAAGACTCACGGAAAGCTGTGTAGAACTCATGCAGGCTGAGGTGTCCATCATTGTTGTAGTCGTCGTAACGCAGCAGGTCCTGCATGGTGCACTCGAGCAGGCTGTCCTCCAGGTGCTCCTTCATAGAGATCTAACACACACACAAACACACACACGGTGTTCAATCATATAGCTGAACAGAAAAGACTGCGTGGAGAACTTGTGGGAAAACCAGAGGATATAGGCAACTATCATTCACGCCTCCACAACTCTCACACCTTGTCATAGCCTTCGCTTATCGTTTTTCTCTTGCCTTTATCACTTTTATTCTAAGCTATCAGCGCTGAGATAGAACCACATTATGCACATTTGGTATGAATGTAAATCTGACATTTTTAAAGGGGAAATTACATTTTTAAACAGGAAATACTACACACATTTAAGATGTCAGTATGCCATAGCATCTTTTATGAATATAATCATTCTGTCTCCTGAAGTACCGAAGTAAACATTCTTTGTTGCCTGTGTAATTAAAACCACACCTTTGCCAACATTCTGTGTTTGACATACTTGTGTTTTTGTCTGTTGTCTGAATCGGGCTTTTATAAATAGAACACAGTAGAGATTAAACATACAGTACAGCCTTCTCATCAAAGCTTTCAAATGTTGCTGTTTCAAGTGCAAGAGAAGTGTTCATTTGGGTTTCCAGCAGACGCAATAGTGATTTGAAATAAATTGCCAACCTGAACACAGTTAGCTTTATAAGTAGTGTTTAGAGTGGGCTTTTCATTCCACCAATCATTAGAATAAGATTTTCATCGGATGGAAAACGCCTCATGTACATAAACACCCAAATCACAGAAACGGACTCATTCTGAGTGTAATTTCCTTCAGTCTGAAAGGGGCGTGTTAAATATGTAATCTGTCATGTAAGTGCTGCGTCTGATTGCTTTCCACTTTAGAAATATCTCTGCTCTTACTGCTTAAGCTTGTGCACACTGCACCTGAGTTAATTCACAGATGTTCCCCTGGGAAGACGCACCACTCACTCCTCCATTGTTTGTCATTTACGAGGCCTCTCTTCTACTTTTGCGGTGCGTCTTCCTCAGGGGAACCATCTTTGAATAGCTGATGTTAAGCACTTTTTAGGGAGATAAACAGAAGGCTCAGCTTCTGCTCGGGTAACTCCAGTTGCACTTTATTCTGGTAAAGCTGCTACTTGTGCATGTACAAAAGCATAGCAGTAACTAATAGACGTACCAAACACTCAATGCATGTGTGTTGTCAAAAGATTGCTCATGCTGGAAAGCTGAATTTTGCATTTAAGTCTTTATGGAGCACGACGCATCACTTAATCAGTATATTTAAATGCAGAGAGATTAAGATTTTCCAATGTATGGAGTCATACAAAATAATCCCTCAATCATCATTTACTACCCTAGAGATTAATGTGTGGTGCTGTCTGCATCTGCAGAGACTCTACAGTATGCATGTATTTTCTCGTTTCATTTCATTTTTACTCTGTTTGGTGAAGACTTAAGTAAAAAGTAATATTTCCCTACTGCAAAAATACTAAATTACAAGTAAAAGTCCTGCTTAGAAAATGTCCCTTTAGTAAAAAATATAAAACTAAGTTTAATCAGGGAGTGTGTTTGGATTATTAAAACTAAAATAACTAAGTGCAGAAAAAAAATTGAAATCAATAATCAAAATAGACAATGCAGCATTTCCCTCCAAGGTTTGGTGAAATAGAACGTGGCAAAGACAGAAAGACTCAAATAAAGTATAAGTGCCTGGAATTTGTTGGGCTACTTGGACAAATTCTCTATTTAGTGTTTTTAATTAAAAAAACACAAAATTTAATTATGTTACGTTTTTTAACATCAGGAGAGTTTTTAGGCCAAAATGCTACAGCTCTATTACAAGGTACTGAAAGTTTAATTCCTTCAACTTTGATTTCAAAGCCTAAAAATATAGCCCCCACGCTTGTTCATCTCCTCCAATTGATTCTATATGGAGCAGCATGTGACATGGCAGATTAAGGGATGTGACAGACTTCCTCTCTTCGTGCTGCCTACAGCAGACTGCAGCCATGTGTTCACTGACGGACTGATCCCTCTTTGGGCATTTGAGTAAAATATTTCATACCCAAAGTAAGGACTTAACCCTCTGAGACCATCTGTGACAATAAATAGATCCCAAAACGGAGACAGTCTGGATGGATGACAGAAATACATCTTTGAATTCCTTCGTCCTTAAAGGCATCATCTCTGTGAAACTGTATTTATGAATGCCTACAGGATAAGAATGTCTTATCTAAAGATTTTCTGGCAACATGTCAGCATTGGTAATTGCCAGCTGTGATTGATCAAAATCTTTTGTTGGATCTTTTAGCGCAGCTCTGCCAGAAAGGGACTTTATTATTTATTTCTGCCGCTAGAACTGGGCCAAAAATCACTCAATCTTTTTCATTTTAAAACAGGACAAAGCCTGTGTCATTCACACTCGCAGAGAGATGACAAAAGATTAATTACTCTGGCGGTTTTTTAAACTATATTTAGTTCCACTTTTTTATCTTCAGCTTCTAATAAGCTTGTTTTTCTGTGGCATCTCTTTCAATTCCCACATAACGAAAAAGAGCTACAGCACATTTAAAATGCTTCACATTTAGACTGTAAAGCATTAGACAATTTATTCATCCGGTTGCAGTCAGCAGTGACACCAACATGGTTCATTGCATTCTGGCAGAAGTCACTGTGATCAGAGCATTGGTGGGGAGGAGTCTTAATTAACACCCATCTTTGATGCCCATTTCCTGATACCAGATGATGCCCGCAATAATTTAATTTCCTCATCCTGCAAATGTCAACGCCAATCCTTTCTACGGCATCCCCACTGTTTCCCATCAGACCCTGGTGGGGAGATAACCTCGATAAACAGTTTTCATTGTTAAACAAAATGATTAAATGTTCCAGCCACATGTCACTCACTCTACTTTATAGCTCTGGTGGGAGACATGCGAAGAAAAAAATATCTGATCGACTGTCATTCAATATGAGCAAAGGATAGACTGACATTTAGGTGTAGAGATCTCATTCAACTGTAGATTTCTGTAAATTACCTGCACATGTCTTGATTGAGGTTTGAAATCTGTGCTTTTGTTGGTGCCATCATGGTACCGTCACAATCCCACACAATTGAACATAATTAAAAAATGTTCTTAAAGGGACAGTAAACGCAAAATAAAAAGTACAGATTGTTCATCTTATCTTAAAATCTGTGCAAAGTAAATTCAGACATTTGTCTACAAGGTTCACAATAATAGCTGAAAACATGTAAAAATAATTAAAACTACATATGACTGAATTTTGGAGTTAGACCATTAAATTGTTTTTCTCTGTTTCTGTGTTCAGGATTTTTTGGGCGTGTCTAAAATCATGGTTTGATGATGCACACCTTATCATAACTCCGCCCCCAACACTATAGAAGTATCTTTACCAACAGTGGCTAATGTTAATACATTAACTGATAACGTTAACGTCATGTCTGGAGCACTTTGGGAACCTGTGTCTAATAACACATTTTTCTGCGGTGTGGAAAACTCATATATAGTTTTGCTTTACCTGAAGTGCTGTTTATTGATCTAAACTGTGTTGGTATAACTGTGTTGGGAGAAAACAGCTGTAGATACGTCTACATTCTCTCAATAATAATGGAACTATAAGTAAATATACTACTATACTATACTATAAATAAAATAAAATAAAATAGTTGCTACAACTTCTCACAACAAAGTCCATGGATTTACTCGGGTCTCTGGAAAGAGACATTTCTCCAGCCGGTATCTCCAACACTCTGATATTTACACCAAAACAATCTAGATTGATATATGGCAGGTGAGAGGGAAAATATGTATTTTTGATTGTGGGGTGATGGAGTTTAGAAAAACCGTTCCACACATTGATTATACAAGGCAAGCACATCCCACAATCCAACACCCCATCACTGGAAGATTTATTCCAGGCATATCCATCTTTTGTTTCATTTCTATTCTTTCTCAATCAGTCTGAACCATTCATCTGCCCGTTCAGACATCCATCCCATTAATCAGGCCACCTCAGCTTGATGCCCACCTTTTCCAGCTCATCACTGACCAGCCGGCCATCCTGGTTTACATCCAGGTATTTGAACATGGTGTCCACCAGTGCTCTCTTCTCCTCCATGTCTCTCTGCTGGCTCTGCTCTCCCGTTTTCAGCACTTTCGGTTGCATATCCAGCAGCATGCTCTTCAGCCTGTTGTACTCAGACATGGTACATGCATTGCCTGCAAGAGCAAACACAGATATGGAAGAAAAGACATTTGATTAACCTCAATTATACCAGCCAAAGCCTTTGGATTGTAGCTGTAAATTGGATTTGATGTGTTTTGTGTGTTTTGTAGAGGGACGAGAGGAAAAGAGGGCAAGAGGGATAGATAATGTGTGTATTTGTGCATGTATGTGTGTGTGTGTGTCCTTGAGTGTTTACTCATTTAAAAAATGTTAGTTTTTTGTTTGCATAATTTGTCTGACAGCTTTTCGGTGCAGGGGGTCCAATTAATTACAAGTAATCCTTGAATCCACATGAAAACAAAAGGTAAACATCCTCATTTAGACCCTCTCAAGCTTCTTGTCCTCCTTTGCTATGGGATTAGAGCTCATGTTTCAAACCTGCCTGGGAGTCTAGCTCCTGATTTTCTACAAGGCTTTTCTTGATGAGGATGTGCAGGGGGAAATGAGAGACCACAAATTAATCATGGGTAGCACTCAGCACTTTTTTCTTCACACTTGAAATCAATAATTATGCAAAGCACGTCTGTGCCGTGCTGGGAAGGACTTGATACTAATGGAGAGCAGGGAAGCAGTTTCCCTTTTCTTTTCTATCATGTCCCTCCTTCGCTTCAGCATCAGCTGAGCCTGATGACAGCATGAGAGTCTCTGACAGGAGCACGAGAGAGTCCGGGGCATAGTGATGAGAGAACAAAATGTGAAAAAACTCCCCTATATGAATAAACCATTAGGTGACGTCTCCGCCCGATCACTGCAGAGCAGAAGACCCCCCTCTGAGAGTACACAGGAATGGATCTCATTGCCTAATATCCTCCGACAACACAACAACTATCAAAGCTAAGGAATGCAAAATGAGGGGACAGGATGGACCCAAAAGGAAGACACAAAGAGTTTGGAGCCAGCATTTCCTTTTGGTCTCAAGCTCGCAGCAGTGGGGAGCGCTGCCAAAGTATATTTACAGTTGTTAGCACAACTGTCACTGCAGTGAAGCCAGCAAGGGTTCAACAAGGCTACAGCACAAATACAGTATCCCCTGCTGCGGTACTTTATGCTGAAGTGCATATTAAAGGTGCCCATATGTTCCTGCTAATGCATATGTACACACTTAACGGGTTCCCCGGTGTGCAAAATGCTTCCTCATATTAAGAAAAGCTCTGGGTGACCCATAACTAAGTCTGAGAGAAACGTGACTTTTTTTATACATACTGCTCCATCTATATGCAAATTGCAATTTTGTCTGAAGCCTAAAAACAAAACAAAAAATGTAAAAAGAGAATGCCATCTCAGGAAAAAGAAAGGAATTGTTTTGATACCAAAGCCACTGATTCCTGATTTTCTGTGGAGAGAAAAAAAAGAGGCCTACACAGGTTTTCAGTGTCAACAGCGAAGTGAGCGGAATGAGAGAATATTTGCAGAACTTTTTGATTTCAAAAGTTAAAATTTTTCTTAGTTTGGTAAGAAAACCTGGGAACCAAACCGAACAAGCAGAAGCACTCATGCACAGAATGTCAAATACATGCATTGCTGGAATTGTCCCATGTTGTGATGAAAGATGTTCCACCCTTTCTTAAAATGATCATTTTACAGACATCACAAGCAATGCTGTTGTTATCTTTCTTCACGAAATGAAGCTCTATTGTTTGACTGTTTCTTTCTCTGCAACAACTCCCTCTTGTTTCAAGCTTCCAGCAGCAGACACATGAGTTTGATGTCATTATTTTACAATGTGTAGCTGTCAGAAAAACATTGATTAAAGGAATCAAAGGAATTTTAAATGGTTCTCAACTGGATCCAGAGCTGAATTTCCAAATCCCTATTTGCTAAAACAGCTTGAGACCTTCAGAAGGGTGACAAATTAAATAAAAAGCCAAGATACAGCAACATAAAGGCACCAGAACAGTTGTTGTCTAAACTTCATCAAACTTTAACCTCAGGGATCTGAGATTACAAGCTCTTATGGGTGGTTTTGAAAGTGGGTGACATGTGACCTACTTTGTCTGCCATCAAGCTCCTTTGTGACTGTTAAAAGTATCTTAAACCACCAGACTGGCATTATTCTACACTTTTCTAATTTTTAACAAATGAAAAGCCTCAAACCAACAAATGAGTTTGTTTCCCAACTTCTCTACCATCTGTGACACTCGGCACCAAGTCCACTGGTTGCTACTAAAGACAAATCTGGGTCACAAATATGTCAGAACATTTAAATAAAAGCAAAATGAGTAATTTTTCACTCAAACAGGAGTAAGTGACTTTGTCAGGACCATTTTGCTGCCCTAGTTTACAATGGCCCGCTACCGCTTCATTAAGAGTCAAAAGACAGTTTCAAGGCCGCCAGAACAACAAGTGACAGTATATGTGAAATAATGAGACTCTTTAGTTTGGGTAGGGAGGGCCTCTAATTTGTAGCATTCAGACTTGGTAATTAAAAACATCTATCAAACACAGAAAACAGCAAGTTATAAAAGAAAGTCATTAATCCAATAAATCTCAGTTATCTCCTGGTTATTTCTGGGAGGACTGCATGATATGTGACATGTACTCACAGTCACACATGAGTGCACAAGCAAAGACGAAAGAATCGCACAATGACAACCACAGGTCTCACTGACTGTCCTCCTTCTGATTGCAACACGGACACTTACACACCCACGCGACAAAGACAATGTGCTCCCCTCTCTACACGCAGCCAGTCAAGTCAAGGTCTTGGCTAAATCCCTGTCCAATGTTATTCCTGCGGGGGGAATGAGGCGTGAGATGGATCAGACATGAGGGATCATCACCTAGCTGTCATCCATGTCCCTGCTCTGGAAGGACGGGAACAAATTAACACCCCCGCGCTGATTTACATCTTGTCATATATGGAGAGAACAATCCTCTTTACCGACTTACTGTGCCCCTAAAAATACCTTTATACAGAGAAAAGCAGATCATATTACTGCTGTTTGACACAGGCATGTCCCGCCAATGCTGCTGGACTCACAGAGGTTGATTAAGGTCATACATCACTTTAATGACCTCCTTACATCTGCAGGTCTACCTTCTATCCTCTGGCCATGGTGAGAAAGTAAATGTTACACCTGTGAATCACAGCGTCTCTCTTTGCCGGGGTGAATGTCCTTTGATTCAGTCTCTCTTATTCTGCTGAGTGCAGCAGCTGCAGAGAAATATCTGTCTGTATTACAGTGCATCCACCCCTGACTCTAACACTGTTTTATTGTTCTAGAGGGACCAGGACTCTCTTTATTGCCAGTTTGAAATGTTAGCTGCTTAAGTGAGTGATCCGAGGCTGCTCGCACCATGGACGCCCAATGTCCCGGAGACGGAGCTCCTCTGCAGCGCTCTGAGCATCCTCCGAGCTCACACTTTATAACTGTCAGGCAGGGGAAAACAAACAGGAGGAGGAAGAAGCGGAGAAGTCGGTCATGCTAAAGGGAATGAATTTGAATGAGAGGACAGGAAGTCATGGATATTTAAAGGGGGGAAATCTCACAATGGTGAAAACACAAAACAAAACATGTGCTTTTTATTGTATAAACTCAACCTGCTGTGATGCTGATGAACTAATAAACAAATGTGGAAGACACCCAAAAATCTGTATTGAAATCTTATTTTAGAATTTACAGCATGACATTCAGTAGTTTAATATCAATGGTTTATTTAAAGAAAATGTTTTGATTTGACTTTTGGGATTGAGTTACTCTGTGATAATAGTAACACATTTACATTTCCTCTATAATTTTGTTTATGCTCATTTGTTGCAGTGAATACAATAAAAATTAAAGCTGCAAGCAGCGATGAACGGGCCCGAGCAGAGTGGAGCGGTC
>CAFUXE010000393.1:70686-85798 GCA_903364295.1 Serranus cabrilla
AACCTGGGTCACAGCAGCAGTAGCATGAATGATCAGCACTACGAGTGTGAGCTGCCCAGTTATTAAGACCTCACTGGCTGTTTGGAGGTGGTTAGGGATTGGAGGCGATAGGATCAGCTGTAAGCTGTCACGGCTGACCGTGAGTAAAATATCGTGGCCAGATTGATGGGCTAAATAGCATTCTTGCTTTCTAAATGAATATCCCGTATGGGCCTGTTCTTGGGGAACTTGTTATTGATAGTGTGAGCAATAATCCCACGTTGAAAGCAGTAAAAAAGTGATGATTCATAGTTTAAAGTGACTCCCACATTTTCTCAGCTAATACATAACTCCCAGTGATTTAAAATGACGTCTCTAGATTTCCTGAGCGCAGGAAAAGCTGGCTGCCAGTTTGCCTCGCCATACATTCAGCAGAGTGGATCAGTGTGCGCTCGGGAAGCCTTATCAGAGTCTGTGCAGCTTGGCACTGACTAAATGAGAAACCCATTGCAACACCAAAGCTATTGGCAAGGCAGTGAAGGAGAAATAGTACAGTAGCATTCACTCCCCGCCTCCCTGTCTGTCTGCAAGCCTATCATCTAGAACTGCCTTCTCAAACTGCACATCAGCACTATACGCATCAGTCCTATAGCTCTTCCTCTTCCTCGCTCTCTCTGGATCCGACTCTTTCACTCTTACTTACTCAGTCTCACAGAGAATCCCGTCATTCTGAGGAGAAGTATAACTTACAGGACATGCAAGTTTAGAAGCTACACAGGATCCAGTAACTGCCCCACTGCCTTCCTCTCTGAACCACGTACTCGTGAACACTTCTATTATAAAAGGACTACCGGTAGTTGTATTGTTGTTGTTCACACTGCTGCTTCTGTCATTTTAATTATTCGTGTTGTGAAAAAGCTTCCATTCCACAAGAGACATTGTCTCCAGTGTCAATACTTTCAGCACCTTTCTTTTCTTTTTTTTTAATGATCACAATCTTAATCATACTCTAGCTGGTTTGCTCAGCAGGTACTGCTGCTTTCTTTTTAAATATTGCCTGAACATACGGTTGTAAGACAGCTTTTTTGTTCCTAATCAGATGTAATTAATCACTTCACTAGTGTAACACACTGCATGGAGGCTGTATCGGGTTTAATTGCGTGTTAAGTGAGTTGTTGCTGTTTGTTTGGAAGGATTTCAGTGATTATTTCACTACAGGTGTTTATGTCCATGTAGAAATTCTTAATAAATGGGCTTAAACTTGTATGACATTTTTTGGAGGTCATAATTAATGCTTCATAATGAGTGTTACAGTTTCCTATCCTTAAAACAGCAGAAAACTTTCTACTCATGTATGAACATATTTTGCTACCTGGATTCACAGGGTCCAATGTATGGAAAAGTGTGTAATATTGTATCATGCAAGGAATGTTGGTGACATTACTATTAAGTTACATAGGACATGAAATAGTACAAACCCCCAAGTCAACCAGAATGTCTTAGAAGAGAAAACAAATACCTACTGTCCCTACTGTACTGTACCTACAGTAGTTGTGTTTGCACTTGTTAGTAAAATAGAGTTTGTGTGTTTGTGTAAAACTTTATCATAGAGCTGCAAAATAAGAAAGAGATTGTGATAATGCTCAAAATGCATATTGGTAACTTTATGTTTTCAGTCTGGCTCATAATAAATGTGTTAAATATATATATATTATTAATTGAAAACCATCATAAAAAAAGAATTCCAGGCTTTTAAGCAGCACAGAGATTGATGAATATTCAGCCCCATCCAACAGCCTCCATTAGCTTCACTCTCCCTGGACATTTGTAGCTATTTCCTGCAGAAATGTACAATGCCATAACCGCAGTCAATGTAATTTATTATTTTGTTCTTTAGGTTTTTCATGCTCCATTACACAATATGTGGTTTCTCGCAAATAACAGTGAAGCCAAACAGCAAAGTGCCTCCCACCTGCATGCTGTTTTGACAGTAATAGCAACAGAGTACTGGTTAATAGAGACTCAAGTGGTTCTCAGCGTCATGAACTATATGCTGACTTGTCGGACCCATAAAGCAAATAATAACAGAGTTTGTCCAGCGCAGGGTCAACAACAGTAACACAAAGAATATTTAGACCCAGAATATAAATACAGTTGCACTAGCACCCTCAGCCCCGGTGAAGCGGATTTAGCAAAAGAAAATAATTACCAAGCCTGCACTCCCGCTAATAGATTGAGACTCGGAACAAGCTCAGGCGTTGATTACATTTTTAGCATCCATCCTCCTCTCTCCCCTACACCTGCAGTGTAAGTGAGAGTAATCTCAAGGCCTTTCACAGCCCTTGCTGAGGCCTGCAAGCTGCTGCCTGATGATCCCAAGAGTATACAGCTTTTAAATTGCCTGGGTGTGGGGACTGGAGGAGACGGCCGCCTCGGGCTGTATGTGGCCTAACTGAACCGCACTGACGACAGAGAAACCTGGACTAACATTCAACATTACCCTGCACAAATACCGCAGTGACCTTGCTGCGAAAGTTTCAGAGGCATAGAAAGACTGGCCGATTTTAAGTAACTCAAAATGGACCGTAGACGAAAACAAGTAAACTCTTTCTGCACGTCTTCACAGGAAAATACACTTTATGATTGTTCGAGAACCTCAGTTTTACCTTTGGCCACACCCAACATCACTGGATCAGAGGATGCTCAACCACAGCTAACAGTGTGCTCTACACCGGGAGTGGCTGTTAATTTAATCTGTCAGTTTGTTTTGTCTTGTTCATCTTGAAGATTCTGCCACTGACTTTTTCTGTGTTTTGAGCCATATCCTTATTGTTTTTTGATCTGTAACCACTATAAGCAGGAGAATGGGATTTGGCAATGACCTCCACAACAGTTATATATATATGTTAAAAGTGAAGTAGGCAGTAACTGAAAAAGACAGTTACAAGACCTAAACTGTACACTAAAATATGTTTCTGAAAACATTTAACGCCAGAAACAGACAATGCAGTAATTCATATGTTAACAGCACTGTCCTAGTTTGACAGTTTGATCTGATTTAATTTTATTTTTATTTTATTTTACAGAGTTTACAATCAGTTTAAACAATTACGAGAAAAACCTATTTTAATAAAAGTTACCAACTGTAGCTTTAAATACATATAATGTTATAAGAATAAACATCCCTGTGCTTGGTTAGGAAACGGTTGGTTTTGGAACAGAACTGGATTGATTAGGGTTAGGGAGGCTTTTGTGGTAATTATAACACATCACGCTACTTCATCCTTTATTCCTGGCCGACAGGAGTGAAAATTCATATAGACGCTGGAAATCCTTGTGAGGAAAGTGTCTGAATTTGACAGAGATCACTTCCACTTACTCAAAGCTCATTTTAGCCATAGGGGTTAAGAGAGTTGAGCTGTTTTAATGCAAAACATGTTTATGTATACATACTGCATGTTATGTTGAAAAAGGTAATGCACATATGTTTTCAACTTTAAATGGATTTATGTAATTCAGTGTATGGTTGAATTAATCTGTGAGTCGGCCCTGGGGAAAATGTTTGCTGTTGAGCCCCCACTGACCCCCAACCAACCACCTGCTGGGCAATGTGTCTGTTCCCTGTCAACCCAAGTTCCCTTTAAGTCCAGTGCAACCACTACTGCCATGCTGGAATAACTGGTGGTAGTTTTTTAAATATAACTTTATGCTGTACATGAGTACAATATTAATCTGTGAAGCTCTAAGAACTAGATTTTGTCACGAGTTCCTCTACATGACACAGCAGCAAATTAGCTAATAGTGCAAGACCCACTATTATTAGCACTAGTGAAGTAAATTCCCTGACAAATTTGCAGTTATTAAAATTATCAAAACGAATTGACATGAAGCGAACTGTCGGGAAACCTTGGGGCCGTTAAAGGCTTATCCCTAGTTGTTAATCCAGCCTTGGATGCATACATATATACATGAATAGTATGCTAATCAACAAGGATGGAGGCTAAGGACTCTGGGCATGGGTTTGTTCTTTATAGTCAGCTCCAATCTTTATATCATCCTCACAGCCCCACCATCAAGTACTTGCAAATGAGACCAATTTAACACAAGTCATGGCTCCATGTCTCTGCCGCAAGCAGATGACACAGCAAGCAAGTCAGACTTTCAAAGCTACTAACTATGACTCAGACACTCATATTGCTTGACCTCATTACAAAAATGTAGTTGTCAAAATCTTTAAGCATTTCCAGGAAATGTAATGAAACAACAATTCTTGTTAGGCAGTTAAGAGCAAGAAGAACGTAGAAACCTTTAATTGACAATCTCCGTGGGTAAAACAATGACAGTCCATTTCAACGTGAATGATCGTGTGCTGGCAGGTGTGAGTAATTCTTTTCCCCATCTATGAACTGTACGTGCAGATCAATAATGCAGAGCACCGACATCGGAGAACAACAAAAAGGGAACAAGAGGAAGACAGGGATGTATGCTGAGACATGAGCTTTTATTCTTTCTTCCTAGTCAACGAGAAAAACTTAAACTCTTTCATCTGAGAGTTTTATCTTTCATCTAAATTCTGTCTGTGAACGTATGCTTTGAGAAGACTTTTCATCTTTCTTTCTTTATATTTTTTCTCTACAGGTCACAACTTTGCTTCAGTCAGTGGCAAAGGCTGAAGTATTTTGCGTGGGAGTCTTTTTTGACAGGAGATTCTTCTTCTTCTTCTTCATCACATAAATACAGCAACTTTAACATCTAACTATACTTCAACTGATGCGGAAAGTGCAACAAACCTTGTGAACAGTTTGACGCTGAAGTATAATATCATTCATACGTCTAGTCCACCTGACTTTTGTTCAGATGCCTTGATGGTAAAGAGAGGGAAGCTCTGGACAGTGATGTTTTGGGAGATTGTCCTGGGAGATGGCCATTCATTCATTCATGCATCAAGGTGGGAACCCCATTATAGTTTTTGGTTAACATTAAAACATCTATAGTAATAATAAATTAACAGTTGAAATGATGCAGTCCAAAATGTAAACCGTACTTTGGCATTTGATTTTATCTCGAGTTTAAGATTATATTAAACTTACTTTTTTTTACAAAATTAACTGAAACACTGACAACAAGGAAGATCTTGGGTCGATAATTATGAGAATAAATATGAACCAAAATTTTAATTGAAACTAAAAAGGAATCAGGTTTGAATTGAGATCAAACACTAGTTTAGTCAATGCTGATCAATGGATAAAGCCATTAATGGGAAAAACAACACTGAATGGAAATGCTATTGACTCTAAAGTGATATTTCAGCACAAACAATATATTTAATATATTCTCTGTGCATTCTGCAAAGCTAAAGGCAAACACCTCATGCCAGGCAAACATTAAAAGGAGAGATAGAAAAACATGAGCATATATATGAACACAGCAGTTCTGTTTAAAATGGGAATTGAATAATGCTATCAAGTATTTCAGGCAGCATGTGAATTGTCTTTAATTTTAACCAAATTTTCACTGCATAAAAAGGGAAATTAATTTCGTCTTTGATGTTTTCCAAAGAGGCAAGATAAATTGGTGGGCATTATTTGAGCCTCTACAATCATGCAATAATAGCAGTGGTGTTTTCATTACCATTAGACGGAGCAAACATAGGGAGGTAATTTCAACTTTGATGACAGCCCTCAATTATAATGAGTATGTTTCCCCCTGAGCTAATGAGAGACAATGCAATCAGCTGATAATGTGGCCATTTATTTCCTCACAATAATTACAGTACAGTCATTTACTTGTTGTTACATAAAGGTTAAGATATTTTGTCCCCTCTTTTCATTCTTTAAGTTCATGCGGGATAGCTGATTACACCTTGGTTTGAGAAGCGAATGCTGTAGATAAGACGCTGTTGCAATATGAGGGTACTTGTGTGTTTGTTGGTGCGTCACATTTTATTGTTTGGTTTGCTGTCACATTGTGCTTTGCTGACATCCAGTTTTCATTTAAAAAAGGTTGTTTTCCACCAAGTCTACATTAACCACTGATGTTATTTTTGCAGACTAAGCAGGTCTTCTTCGACAGAGCTTTTTCTCTATACAAATGTATTCATATACAACTCATCGTCATTAGCAACGGCTTTTCATAGGGAATGTGATGCACCCAAGACTATTTTTTTTATGATCGAACCAAAGCAAATGTTTATATTGAACATCAGTATCTGTAAAATGTACACTGTCGCTTTCTCTTTACTAATGCTTTAATGGTTATGTTGAGGAAGCACTTGGTTAAGGTTAGGGAAAGTTTGTGGTCTTGCTTGAATTTGAAAGAAGTCAACACACCTTAAATGGTGTTTTAGTAGTATCTGTATGCACACTGTCCAACATAAGCTGTCCCTATGACTTCTGTGCAGTATAAGGATGTCACACTTTCTGGACTGTGTAAATAATGAAATGAAAGGCAGCGAGGCATCCTTTACATTCTGCTAAAATGTAGTTGTCAAAGTAAATTAGTAGAAAATATTCATATATGTAGGTGATATGGTTAGTTATCTTGATGTATAACTTTTGTTTGTAATGTGTCAAAGAAATGGCACACTAATGGAGATGCTGCTGACTGTTGTGATGATTGTATGACCTTCTATTCATTTGGAAGGGCTGGTGGAGCTGTAGCAAAACACGTTTCTTTTTTTCAGTGTTTCAGAATATTTTACAATGCACCTTGAAATGTTTAAACGTTTCTGTCTTGTAACGCTACCCACAATTGTTGAGATGAGTGTTGCAGGATCACAAATCAAATCCCTTTCTTCTTAACGACCTACTGTTCGGACCATATTGTGTTCCGTGTCCTAGTTTTTTACGGAAAAGAAAATGGATAAATCAAACGGAACAAGAAGTCAGAGTGCATTTGATTGCACTGCATACCAAATGGTATGCCCCGAGGTACATTGGCAGCAGTGGACTGATATTGACTCATTAGAGGTTTACAACTGGAGCCCTTCTCTCTGCCAGCAGGTAGAAATAGTAGCAGAGCAGGCCATTAAGCAGAAAACAGAACTAATGAAGGGGGAAATTAACAAAACACAAACAAATAACATATGTATTTCTGAATCCCTGCCTGCCGTCTGTTGATATGGCTCTCCTGTTTGCACGTTCTATCCTCAATCCATTATGTGTCGCTATCTGGGTCACACACATCTGCCACCGTTAGGGGAAGTCGCAATCCCAAAAGAAGAGCAAATACAAGAAATGTGTTTTGTCAAAGAAGAAGTTTACCATTAATACTGAGGTGACCTGGATGGACATTGAGTTATTCTGACCTTTCCGCCTCACAAATATTTATAGAAATGAGCTCAGTGAAAATTTAAAATTGGTTTATTTATCATTGGGGCTGTGCAGTAAATACAAAAACATACCTGTTTTTAACTCTGTCTGCCTTCAGAGAATTGCGTCTAAAAAAAGAAGTGGTGACTTTTGGTGTGGTTGGGATTTATCCTTCAACCCTCTCCTAACTGTGCTCTTTATGAATTCATACAGTTTCACTATCAGGGATAAAAGGCTTCCCGACATAACCATTTCATAACAGTGGGCCAGTACTTAAGTCAGCAGCTTGTCAACTGGAATGACATGTTTCAAAGCCTCGGATCTGCAGCTATTTAAATACCCATTGGCTCTCTGCCCCCCTCAGGATCATGGGCCGAGCCTCCGTATCCCTCCCCTCACGCCAGAGACTGTCACTCAACACAAAAACCCAAGACAGGCTGTCTTTGAGCTCCGATGTGTTGATTTATTTCATGGCATACCGTGCCAATGGACGAAATATCTAAAGGAAATTGCTGCTTCAGTCCAGCGATGTAGTGTTTTCTTTCTGTTACACCTCACAGAATACAGGATGAGATATTAGAGACAGAGGAGCAGAAGTGGGTTAAGCTTTGTTCATAACCTTTCAGTTTCCCTGCTACTGTGACTTACTGCTCATATCACACTGAAGTTTAAAAATGTAATCTATATGCAGGATTTGGCTTTTCACACTGATTAGGTGAGTGACATGCTCTTTAATTGCTACTATACAACAGGCGACTCAAACATCCCTATGTCAACCACTGAATGAATAAATCCATATGTATGTGAGTGAGTTCTGTTCAGAGGCCATGCTTTATGTATGAAGCTGGTTTGCATGTTCAGGTACGTGTTGCACAAATAAGTAAAGAGACTAAAAAAAGGGAGAATTAAGTGGGAGAGTGTTTTAAAATATGGGGAAGCAGCAGAGCAGATTTAGGCCAGTTGGTCACATGTACAGTACAGCACGCTGTAACACACTGTACCCTGGAGTACTCCTGCTGGTAGCAGTGACTAATTTGAGAGCATTGGGGAAACATAGTTCAGCACTGTACTTTCTTTAATTACCAAAGCCCCTGTGTATGATGAAAGATGGTGTGTAAGCTCATTTGCTCAGGAATAATGTCAGGACAGCATTAGTAAAGAGATAAATTCAGTCATGACACAGTCAACCTTGTTAAGACAGAATAAGCAGTTTGAAGACATTACCGAGGACTATTTTCTCACAGCTAATTGGCCAAACAATTAATAAAAAATATTGATAGGTTTCAAATGAAAACCTTGCAGTTTTCATTCTTCCTTCATTGTATTTTCCTCTTTTCCTTCTTATTTTTCCTTTTTTTCCTCTCGTGCTTCCATTCATCCTTTCTTTCTTTCTTTATTTTTCTTTCTGTTGTGCTAGGGTTGCAAAAGTATGAAATTTTCACGGTACAATAACCATCTCAGAAAATATCACACTGTATCACAGAGTACTATTATCATAATTACTTGGAATGACCTTAAAGGGATGAAGGGATGAAAACACAAGGGTTTTCTCTCTTTAATTAAACAAACTTTGGAAATTTAACGATTTAAACTAACGTTTTTATGCAATGCATTTTTTAATTGCTTTTTTTCAACACTGTAACAACACTGCACAGACTGTTTACACAGCTCTTTCACCTATTTTAAATAATTCCGTATTTGTATATATTGTCTCTACTGTTCAGATTTTTTATATATTTTAACATATGTTCTGTATGTTGACTGTATGTATGATGTATATCTATATTTTAGTATTTGTTTGTTTATTCTTATGCACCAATACACCACCCAAAATTCCTTGTTTTTGAAAACCTACTTGGCAACGAAAACAATTGCACACGGTATGATACATGGCGGTAGATCATTGCAGCCCTATTCCACGCCTTCCTTATGCCTCGTTCTTCCTGATTTGTTTCCTCCTTTCCTTCTTTTCCCCTCCCATCATTCCCTCTTTCCTTTTATTTCTTTTTCAACTAATCTGAAAGCATTAAAATACCACCACTGAACACTTCTTCACTTTAAATTTCTTATGCTCCTGATGCTAATCACTTTGACTTTTACTTTTGCCTAATCAAAACTTTGCATGCAGGGCCTTGTCTTGTAAAGGAGGATTTTACGTTATTCATCCTTAAGTAAGGATCTAAGTTCTTCCTCTACCACAGTGTGCAGGACTTGAGGGATACAGTTATGTCAGTGTGTAATTCGGGGTATTATACCAGCAGACACACTAAGGGTAATTATTCCATAAATTCAACTTTCTCTGAACCTACAGTATGACTACGGGCTGAGAGGAACTATGAAAAGAGGTCTCATTAAAAATGGTTAGTGGCACCCTGGCACTTACAGAAACTCACAGTGCAGCAGCAGGGAGCTGTCTTTGTTTTGGGAGCTGCTTTGGTGTCTGTATACTGAGGCGGGATGTGCGTTTACAGCAAACGATTGGGTCTCTGGAGCTTTTTCATCATCTGGAATAATTAATCGACAGGGAGCAGTTAATGAATCACGAAGAAGGAAAATCTGAGCAATTACTATCCCAAACAGTGGATTAACTACAAGTACGGAGGTCTCTGGGGGTGGAAGACAGTCAAGTACATGTCAAGAATGTGTTGAAAAGATGGGTATTGTCTGCAAATGAAGACTCTGCATTTTTTGGAAATTAATGTTATGAAATATAATTTTATATATATTAGTTCAGTGTCCATCACATCATAGTGGGAGACATCATTTGTGGGTGCAATTATATGCAATTAACACTTTGACGACCACATGTGATGTATCACAGTTTGGGTTTTTTCAGTAATTTTGTCTTGTAAACACACTTCTACAGGGACATTTTTTAAAAATAGAAAAGTAAATGTGGTCACCATGTTTCCCTTCTAATTAATACAAATTTAAAGTCTGTGTCAGCTTTGCCTTCTCAGCAGCATCCATCTTGCTATTGCTTTAATTAAGTACCTAAAATTGCATTAAAGCGCTGCTCTAATTTTGATCTAATTTCCACTGTATCCTGCACAGACAGACATTTATACATTATGCTAATCCAACGCTCAATGCTGATACTTAGGTGTTCTCGGCGGCTCTAATCAAATTAGAGTCTTAATCAGACAAGCTTTAGTCTGTGTCAATAAAAACTAAAAGTCTACTTATCTCAGCTAAGTATTTATTATATTCTGATTCATGCATTCATTCATCATGCTCTCCACTCAATTAACTGATTTATTCATTTTATGCTGATGATACTTTAAAAAAAAAAGCTTTTTACTCTTCCGTGTCCAATGTTATTTTTATATTATACTATTTATTTTTATTCTAGCTTTATCTAGTTTTATTCTGTACTAGTGTTGTGGCAGGTTTGGAAAACTCTTTCAGCAGGGTTCAACACTCTTTCAACAGATTTAAAATGCCTCAGCAGATGAGTGGCAGTTACTTTATTATGCTAGATAAATCAAAGAAGTGAAGTTCACAGTTGGACAGACTTAATATTTTAAGATTAGAGTAAAAGACTTGTTAGATGAGGCAGATGAGGGAGTGAGAAGAAAAGTGTTGAGTTCAAGAAAGTGAGAAAATCTTATTTCCTAAGATCACTAAAAATCTTGCTGACACCAGTTAAAACCTAATTGGCAGTTCTCTGCCTCCCGAACCATATTTTACATAAGATGTGAAGTCAAATGTGTAATTTAGTTGCATATCAATTTAGCTTCCTGCTGAGAAGCCTCTCATCCCTCTAAATGAGTGGATTCGTGGCAGCTGAGCACGGTAACAACACTGTAG
Source organism: Serranus cabrilla (assembly GCA_903364295.1). NCBI lineage: Eukaryota > Metazoa > Chordata > Actinopteri > Perciformes > Serranidae > Serranus > Serranus cabrilla. The sequence goes on from CAFUXE010000393.1 coordinate 81,786, forward strand.
ACTATGTAGTGTGGTCTAACCTCATTAGAAATGACAGACACAGGTGTCTAACACACACGGACACACTGCCAGGGCTGAGATCAAGAGGAGCGAATATTGCTACTGCCAGGAAACAGGTGTTACAAAACGGGAAAGGTTAGATCAGGACAAACAATAGATGATGTTCATATCAATACACATGAGACTTCCTGCTCTTGTCTCTGGCGTGTAAAGGTGATGTACAGCACGTGTTATCATCTCCATCATCGTCTGACACAAGTTGCTCAGCCTCCAAGCAGCTGTCACATATTTCACATTTGTTTCTGCGCATTCTCCTCGGAATAATCGTCTGACACAGGAAGTGATGCATTTGATTGTGTTTTCTGCAGCATTTTGTTTGGCATGAATACAAGAAGTGGTTGCTAGCAGGAGCAGAGAGACCCATTAGAGTAAGGAAACGAAAGATTGAGAGTGCCGAGTGCCACAAACAGAAAAAAAGAAAACAGTGTTACAGTACTGCATGACCAAAATATTAAACTAACAAGAAATATGGGGAGTTAAGTGTCACAATAAAATGATTATCTGAATCTTGAATTTGTGCTGCAGTCCTGATATTAATTCATTGTAAACTGTGCTAACATTTTAGTAAAACTGAACCTGTTTGATGGCATCTGAATGACAAAATTAGTTTTTTTCATAAAAAGCTACAGGAGTTGAAATAGAGCAATATGTATTTCCAGAATTGAGTCCCATAAAACAAATGAAAAGTGCTTTGTTTTATATAAAGTGGGCAGACAAAAGCTCTTTATAAAACAGATGGGACTGACATTTGAGGCTTAAAGCTGGAACAGAATAAGACCTGCATGAGAAGACTGCTCTGATTCTGGGTTTGCATGGAGAGTTTTAGTGCCCCCTGTTAGATCATCTGCAGTATGAGGCTTATCTAACCCAACACGAGGGGAAAAAGAGAAATCTTTGGCCTAATAAAAAAATAAAACACTTTCTATATACTTATACAAATTTGTACTCTTAAACATAAACTTCATAGCAGAGTCGAGAGGTTCATTGAACTCACTCAACAAACATCTGTTGTTGACAATGTACTGTTAAACTGAAATAGACTGATGGATGTTATCGTGGAAACAACCTGCATTGACCAGCTACACAAAGACTGAAGTGTAATGATTGTAAGAAACTCGAGTGCAACAAATGCCCTTCAGTGTATTCTTCTATAACCTCAAACAGCCTTTGCATTCTCTACAAACTCCAAGGTTTACTGAAAATAAAACTGTATCCATTCCCACTGCTGTCCGCCATCAAAATGAAATGTTATTGTCAACAGTTCCAGGGTCCTAATTTTGGTTGTATAAAGTCTTAAAGAACACCTGTGTTTTAGCTCATTCATCACATGTACATTTCACAAATCTTCAAGCTATATTTCGTATATCCCATTACTTAGTTATTGGTTTCTGCTTGCAGTAAAATGCAGAAGACTATGCATTTCATTGCATTTGTTTTTCAAAATGACAATCATTGTCTAGTGCTTCTGCAAGCAGGGACTGTTTGAAAAAGCACCACTTATGCCATCAAGGACACAGACAAACTGACAACTGAAGAATTAAACACTCAAGACAAACTGTGACATATTTTCTGCAGTAGTTTTTCAAGTCTCTGGCTCCACGGTGTCCTTGAATGCACCATCAAGGACAGTTTGTTTAAAGTGGGACCAAGGACTGGACCTTTAAACACCTGTTGCTATTTTCAGCATCTCATAAAAACACACCCTTCTCCCCCATAACCAAAGGGAGGGTAAACATATGTCTGGTTCATTTGTGTTGCAAGTGAGGGCCAAATGATATATTGCTGTGATGTTGCAGCATTGGGAGAGTGGAGTGCCCAAAAATCACCTTGGTTTTTATAAACATACTGTCCTCACAAGGCAGATTAAGGTAACAAAAAGGAAACAAGTCCCAAACCTGGCTGGTAAAATCTGAACAGGAGACCGAATGATAAACAAGATTGTGATGAGAAGGTTTTTCTGCTTAAACTCCCTGGAGAGAGCAGGAAAAATTGGTTGGTTGCAGAACATAATGAGTAATACTCCGCCCCTCCTTTCTTCAACCAGTGCTGTCAAGGTGTCCTTGTGCAAGGCGCTTAACCACCCACCTGTTCCACCGGAGCCGTTTTGTGGATTCGACTGAGATTGTCCCGAGCCCTTCCCGAGGGGAAGTGTAATGATAAATAAAGGTTAAAATGAAATATTATCCATGTTCAAAAGGCCACAAAGTCCAAAGCAGCGAGCTAATAAAGATGCAGGCATTACACTAACAGAGCACCCTCCCGTCTCTGTGTCTCTAATCCCCCTAAATCAACTCATGTTATACAAATGTGTTTGTTAAAAGTTTGGCAATAAAGTTCACCATGTTAAGGCAATCTACGGACAAATTATTCAGGATCTCTTGGGATAATATCATTGGTACACAACCTTTTGAATTACCACCGCAAAATAAAGGTGTAATTCGATGACTCCAATAGAGGGCAAAATAAAACAAAATAAAACGGTGACTTTTATTAAATGTGTCGTCAAAATGGAAATGTGCAACAGTGTTTATGGGTTTTGGGATGCGTGCGAGATGAGATGGATAATAAATCAGCTTTTGTTTGTTTGCTTTTGATAGAGTGCCACTTGAACAGATGAGAGACTGAAGATGGTAGAAATCAGACCTAGGAAAACACACACAAACACATTCCTTTCACAGCATCTCTCTATTTATCCGTCTCCCTCCCACCTCGCATTTCCATTGCTAAAGCGTGTGTGATTTCTTTCTCCTCAGACTGCTGCAGTGCTCCTCCATGATTGGGCATACGGCTGCGACTGCTGCTGCTGCTACTGCAGCCACTTCATGATTTAATCAGGATGAGACACACTTTGACTTTGTCATTGTTTCTCTGTGTGGTCCTCCCCTGCTGCTATCCTTCCTTCACCTCCTTTCCGACTCCTCCCTCCCTCCATCCTCTCTGCTATTTCTTCATCCTGTTGCCCCTTCCCCCAAAAATACTATCTGTATTTTAGTACCGAGGCTGCCGGAAAAAACATTCTCAGTGGCTTCTTGTAAACAACGCAAGTCACTCACATCACTGTACAGAAAGTACACACACAGACGACACATGCAGGTTTTTGTGGATGTGCACCATGCAGCCAGATACACAGACACACACACACACACACACACACACACACACACACACAGCGCTCTAACCCTTCAGGGAATCACACAGATGTCTGGGCACCTGGTGATCCATTCTGAATGTTGCCAGTTGTCATGCCCAAGATCTAATTTACAGCCCAGGTAAACAGTCTCAAAGCCACTTTGTTGGGGGAAACTGACATCAATCTTGAGTTAATTGTTTGGTCTTTCCTCATGGAGTCCAGTGTCATAGTTAGAGGCCGTCTGTGTTGTTTATTCAAAAAGAAAAGCATGACAGAGTCGAGAAAATTCTCTAAAGACCACATTACACGCACGCCTTTTTTCTTCAATTAACTGAGTTTCTTCAATTGTGGACAACAATTTTAGCACTTTTTGTCTTTATTATTCTATTTGAAGAAGTAAAAGAGAAGGATACAATTATTTTTGTGCGTTTCCAGCAAATAAGCGATTAATATATATATACATGTCACTTCTTTTACTGTTTTTCTTGATTTCTTGATCTTAACCATTAACAACTCTCCGAAGAAAATTAAATAAAACTCACGTCGGCCAGTTTGACAAGTGCTCAGATACCCAGCTGGACATTCAGATACGTCTTGAATTGTAACAGGAAAGATTAAACAACTAGTAGAAGTGATGAAATCCCGAAAAGTAAACATGTCTTTATTTGAGAAAACTCTGTATACCCCCTATGACATTACCAGTTCAAGCTACTTTTGTGGATAGCCATGCACTTTGTAAGTAGGCCATCTGCATCGCATGTTCTTGTACTGTGCAAGAATCTGAATTTTAAATGTGGCATTGTGATTGATGAGCAGTATTCAT
>CAFUXE010000393.1:85861-104323 GCA_903364295.1 Serranus cabrilla
CAAGCTCATTTCCGATGCACAATCCAGGCTCAATTGTCAGCTATTATAGGGGAAGGGTGTACCTTTTGGCCCAGGAGGAACATACAGATAGCGGCAGCACTGAAAAGGTGACCGTGATAATGAGGGAGTGTCCTGACTTCCTCATGAAATTTATTTGACGGGTTAATGCTTTTCTCAAACTGTCGTCTGGAGAAAAAAATCTGTGTCTGCTCTTGGTCAAAGCCACTAGACAAACAAAAAAAACAAAAAACATTGCATTGTTTTAGCAAGATTCAATGTTTTACATATTCGTACAAGATTTCCAATTAGTGCTGGTTAGAGTGACAGTTACTGCAGAATAATGTCTAGTTTACCAAATTACAGACAAACTTTAATAAGGAAATTGGAGCCTCAGCAGATTCACTCAACTCCTGGCCACAAAATAATGACCTAATAAAGAGGCAAAACTGTGTTAAGGAGAGATTCATTAGAAGCAATTAGGAGTTTGAAGGGGAAAGGAGATATGATGAAGCTGCTGCTTAGTGATAGTGATGGTGATATGAGCTGCCTTTTGAAAACTTTTCAGCCCACAGCCGAGGATGAGGTGCGACTCCACAGTTTTAATGAAGTTGGAAGGTCATTTGATCGTTGGGGGCCTAATGGCATGACAACAGGCCTTACTGATGGGAGGGCTGAGCTGCCAGTGGTGACAGAACTAAAATTAGAGGGAGGCAACACATTACCAATAACCATTAGCAGGCCAGGCTATTTGCTTTTACACACTGACTTAAAGGGCACCTTTTAAGGGCCAATTGAATGTTTACTCCTTTATTCTGGTTCATTTAGGCAGGTGAAAACCATGACGTTTGAACTTTGATGGCACCATTTGACTGTAATGACTCAACTGCCTTTTTTGGTCTTGCTCAAATCTGAATCAACTACTAGATGAAGTCCCAGAGAGATATAGTTAAAAAGACAAGTTAAGTTGAAGTGCCTAGTTAGAAATTCAAAGAAAAGTCACATCATGTTGAGAGTTGGGTTGACAGATATTATCGGTATCAGTGTTTATGTTGTCCGAAATGTGCGGCTACTTTTTAAACAATATATAATGCAGAAATGTTGCTTGGCGTGATTCAGTATCGTGTATAATAATGTAAAATATTAATTCATTATTTAATTGTTTGAGAAAGTAGCTCTCTGGGTACATTTCCAAAGTGGTAAAAATCCATAATAAAAAGGTCTATTTTCATTTCATTCTACTTTCTCTATAAAATCAGGATCAGCCTCAAAAATCCCACATCGGCCGGGCACTACAGCAGACTAGTTACAAGGTTACAGGTGTGGAGTCCGAGTCCTGCCAGTGGTAGAGTTTGCTGATAATTTCTTCCCTGCACCTGGGATAGATGTGCAGTAATACGTGTACTTTGAGAAGGACAAAATGAATTAGACCTGTCACAGCTGCCATCCCTCTTTGAATTCAGCCAACATTAAATGAGTACGAATAAATTTGCCAAAGTAGCTTCACATTTTAAAACATCACACTGCGGAAGAAATATGACTCTAAAAGTAACATTAGACCAATACTATTACTGTACCCTGTCACTGCATAATGACTTTCCAGAAACACTAGTTATAATGAAAGTCTTTCAAATGTCACATTGGCTATACTCTGGAAATCAGAGCTGCAGTAAGTGAGGCCGGGATGATGATGAGTGCACACTCAATTTTAAAGGAAATGTCTCCAATAAAAAAGTAAGTCACTTTCAGTGATAAACAACAATGTGATCAGATCCCAGGCAAAACAGGCACAGCAGCAATAAAATATGACAAGATGATGCTAATACAATAGTGAACACGCACACACGCCTACACACACCTGAACTACACAAAGGCTTAGCACATCAAAGCCAAGTCTCAGTGTTTTCATCATGTGGAGAGCCAGCTGCTATCCTATAACACCACCACTGTTCTTTGTTCATCGAAAGCGCCGAGTTGAGATGGGGAAGAAACTGGGAGGAATATTAAGACAACAATATCATTCCAAGAAGTATCCAACTGAACTAGTCCTTTTTGATGTGATGCCCAGAGAGAGTCGAATGGTTAAGAGCCCCCTCTATGTTTCCCCGCTGACCTGAGATTTAATCCTCCCACAGCTTTGTGTTGTTGCTACTTCCCCACTGACTGAATAAATAATACCACACAAACACAACAACACAAAGGGACTAACCTCGACCCTGCAGCACACACACAATCATTGTTGAAATTCAAGTGTTGTAAAAACTGGGCAAATTGAGCAGTGACTTCTTCTGGCTAAGATGTTACAGTTCACAGAACAATGATTCGACCCCCGTGCAGAGTTGACCCCTGTGTCAACAATCGCATAAAAACATCACTGTTCAATGTGAACATGAAGATTGAGAAGCTATCACCATGAAAAATAAGACATCGTAACCACATGGATGATATTTTCAGCCAAGATATTGGTCTGAGCTTGTTTTTAACTTGATGAATCTGAATTAGGAGTTCACAATTATATTGAATGAATGCATTGGATTAAACTTGATTTGTAATACCTATTCAATTTCTACTAGTAGTGCTACTTCGATTTAATATTTAACTTCCTGGGACTTCTTCAATGTATTTGCATCCTCTTATTATATCTTTATTAAGCAATTCATTGTAACTGGCAGGTGTGCCTGCTTTGTGTGGGATTAAGTTGCATTAACACGAATAGGAAATTATCTGTGCCACTGTTACTGTTAGTCACTTATGTCATGAGTCTCCATTTATTGATCACTCTCAAAGAATAAGTAATTTTGTTGTGAACTTTGGCCTAAAACATACAAACTTATTTACTCATTTTTGGCTTGGTAGAGCAGTTCTGTTGGAACAGAATAAGAAAAGGACGGTCTTCACACATGCACGCATCTCGTCTTTGCACTACACTGTAAATATGTATTCACTGAAGGAAATGTGAAACTACAGCTGCATCTTCTCCGCTGAGCATGAGCTATCGGCTTAACAGGAACACAAATCACACCAATGAATACAGAGGCCTTCTGGGAAGCACCGCATTTGAAAAAAGATGCAGCTCTTTGGAAACGTGCATATACAAACGAGCACCCAGGCACACGCACACATTCATGCAGAACAAAGACTATCCAGAGTAACGCTTTCCAAATATTGTCCCAGTGCTCTATCAGCTTGCCAGCGGGTGTATCATGATGAACGGTGTTTGCCTAGTTGGAGGCCATCATTAGCTACCTGGGGAAGTGTTCAGAGCTCAGAGAGGCTGTGTCCTGGTGTCCCACCTGCTCTTTGGAAAGGAACATCCTCAGGCGGAAACCACCACTGCCTCCTCTTCCAGCCATGCGGAAATCTATTCATCAGCTGCTGTAATGAGCTCACAGCGCTGCCTATCCTACATGTGGACGAGTGCAGACACACGCACAGGTGTGGTTAGTTATCCATACACACCAATGAGCAGTGGAGAGACAGTGAGGTGCAGGACATGGCTAAATCCACACTGTTAGCCTCCATTTACATCAACTCAATCCATTTCTCACACAGCAGAGGAACTGGGGAAACATTTTCACCGGATGCACAATCAACTAAGGTGATGGTCAGCTGGTCTTTTTGTAATATAATTTTTTGAAGTGTCAAAAACATCTTATGTCTCCAGGCTTGCATGAGGGTATTTCTCAACTTGTTCACCCTATCACCCTATATTCCACAAATAATAGTGCATTCAGATTGTTTATACATATTTAGTTATACAATGAACAAAACTATAGATGTTAACAATAATTCCTGGACGTTACAATCTTCTCGGAAGGTGACAGCAGGAACCAGAATAACAGTAATCCATCCAGTTGCTGTGATATTTTAGTCTGCACTGAAGTGGTGGGTGGACAGCTGACAGAGATTTTCATCCATAGATCCACACCACAAATACGGTTTCTGCACACTGGCAAAGTACTTTCTATACCACATAATAAGGTACCAGAAACATGTTGAGTTTCTTTTTTATAGTGGGCCTTTTAATTGACAGAGGGTTCTGAATGTGTGCACTGATGAAATTGTAAGAAACTTCAACAACACATTTAAAAAGACCGGTGTAATGAAAGAGCAAAGAAATATCATGAACAAAGCTTTCTCAATGGACTCATCTCCACCTACATCTCATTCAGAGAGTTGCAGTGGAGTCAAAGACAAAAGACAAAAACTGAGTATATTTTGCAACATGAAGCGAAGTTTGGAAGAGAGGAATAATTTTTAATGGTGATCTGTGCTGGATGTGGGAGGATAGAATGAGAAAGGCACATCAAAAGCAGTCAAACAGATATATACGGAAAAAAAATAGAAAACGTAAGCAACCTCTGCTAAAGAAAAACTGCCAAAGCAGCCTCAAAAGGGACAATAAGGAAAGGAGCTCAAGAGAAAGTCATAAAAAAAGAAATAGTCCAGAGACTTCACATAATTCAGTCTGTGCATTGGTCTTCAAAGAGGGCTCTTTCAAGCTGTGAGACCACAGGTAACTATTCTCTCATAGGTCTGTCTGTCAAGTGGGGCTCCACATGTGGTGCTGAGGGCTTTTGTGGAGTAGGTCACACCCCACTCTGCAATGGGACTCTTCAGTCCCCTTTTTCCAGGCAGGAGAAAGACACATAGACTAGCCCAGGATGGCTCATGGTAACAGGTCATTCTCTGTATGGAGCGGTACCTGAACCTCCAGGGTCCTAACATTTCTATCATTTTTTCCAATAGTATTGGATATTTAAAGGTTGTTTTTTTTGTGTGTGTGATATTTCTTGGGCTTGATTCAGCTTTCAAAGAGCTTCCAAGAGATAAAGACCTGAACTAGAGTTAGGTTCAGGTTGGAGCTGGACGGCGTGGAGGCAGTGGCAGAGAGGAGGAGAAGCTACAAAATCAAAGCCACCTTGGATGACCCTCCTCACCCTCTCTACAATGAGCTGTCACAGACCGGCAGCTTGTTGCAGAGAAGGATGAAGGACAAGATCAAAGCCTGAGAGCTGTTCGTCATCTGAGTCGAGGGGCTAAGCATGAAGGATGTGCAGACTGTGACGCTCCTGGAGGCAAATGTTTGATTTTTGAGATAGGGATAAATAAAAACTTAACAGACTTGATTTTATAAGCTTTGCTGTACTTGTTCTGCTGTTTATCTACATGTATTACTATTAATGTAATGTTCATTGACACAAAGGTCAAAATCCAGTAAGGCCGAAGAAACATGGCTGAAGCCATGACAAAAAATGCCTCAAATATAGATTTTGCTGTAAAGAAGCTATACAGTCTAAAATATGGTTACCTCACACACAGTTTCCACCCAGCAGAGGATCCGTCCAATCAACAGCTTCGAGGTGAGCACCCAAGGTTATTATCACAGATTCAGTACACGACCAAATGTTAAATATCTCACATCTGCCACTCTTGTTATGGTGTTGAAAAATGGCCAGAAAAGAGTTTTGCAAAACATGATGTTATTAGTGAATTCCTGGTATACCCGTAGTGCAGCTGTTGTTCTTCTTTGAAAATCCCCCAGAAATATCTAAATATCACAAAAAAATGTATGTTTTTGTGTGCACTGTGCAAAAGGATTTCCACTTGGTGCCTGTCAAGCCTTGGGCTTAAAATAGAGGATTACAAAGTGTCTGGTTACCATTAGTCTTCGGCCTGTGTTTGGCACTGTAAACCCTCCACAGGGGTCTTCCACAAAAGGTCGCACACAGGCTGGCGCACAGATAAACTCCATGTCTCTGAACTTCTAAATCAGGGATAGATTTAACAGGATTACACTGTGCTGCATAAGAAAGTCGTGGCCTAGTGTGAGGCCCACAAAGTTGGCTAAAAACTAAGGACTGCAAAGTGCATAAAAGTCAAGTTTAATGTTATCAATTCTTGATTTCTCTTTTACCCACCAGCAAGTTTTCTTTTCTATTTTTAATCCTAAGCGCCTCTAGATATTCCATACCTTGCAGAGCTTAAATGCAATCTATTTGATCTACACTGCAGAAAAGGGTTAGACTTCCTTGGCATGTCTTAAATGGGCTGCACGCTTACTCTCTTGCTCTTTCCTTTTTTTCCTTACATCTTTCTCTCCCTCTTGAGGCCTTGATAAATCAGCATTTTAAATCCAATATTTCATACAACAATCTTCCATTTCAGAGGGGAAATTAACATTCCCTACATAATGACAAGCTTGGCCTTTTGCTGTAATTGAGGCTTTATGGAGGGTAATGGAGAGGATGAGGTGTCTCCATACTTGTTGAGTATGAGCATTAAGACTTTTCTTGGTTTTGAAAAATGCAAAACTGTAAATATTTATTGGCATACATCACAGAGCAATTATTCTAGCTTGTTATTAGCAAGTATTTAAGGCATATAAAAATATGTTTCTCGGACTGAAATGACGAGCATGCAGCTATGTTTTGAGTTCAGTACAATGTGAAAAGGAGTAATTGCAACATTGTGTAATATACCAACTGGACAGCCAATGTGTTTGTGTTTGCATCTGCTGTGTAATGCATCAGTTGTTGGTGTGACATTAGGGACATAAATGGATGGGGTGATGCAGTGGAATCCCATTGCACATGTTTTATGGCTTTACATACACAAAATGAGTCCAAAAAAGCCCTAGTTTCCTATGCAGACACAATTTACTGTAGAGCAATCAAAGTATTTACCAGAGCAAAATAACTCAATAAATCTCACAATATGCATCCCAGCCAATTGTTTCACTCTATCCCACTGATCTACAGGTGGGGGTAACATGTCACAGTTACTTTGCGATTTAGGAAGAAAATACTTTTTCCACGTTTGTCAGGCCTCAAGGACACGCACAATGCACAACAAAGAAAAACAGAAATACAGAATACTTGGCAATACTTGGTTTGTTGGCAAGAAATGTGCTCAAAACCTTTATATAGAAAACAAATGAGTGAACAGGGGATTTTGGCACAGCAAATGTAATGTCTCAATGTTTCAATTCAGTTGACACAGCTAACAAACCTGCCCAATATATATATTTTTACTGCTCTGCATCTACATAACACAACATTTCTTGGAATTTCTAAATAACAGGGCCAGTTATATGTTAGGGCAATGCCAAATGAGCAAATAATGTATCTCCCAAGCTCCCACATTTATGTGGGAATGTATCAATCATATCATAGGTGGCGTTTGCTTTATCTACTTGCTTCTCCTATACACCAGGTGTGCATGAATAGATACCATATTTGTGGAGTGCTTTAAAGAAAATGCAAGGTGTTCTGTCTTTTTGTCATTTGCATCTGTTCCCATGGCAACAAACCCATAGTAGCAAAGGAGCATGTTGGCTGTTTGATATCTTCCTGAGCAGACAACCATTTTATCATTGCCCTTAAACTCTGTCTACATACAGTAGAAGTGCTACCACTATATAATTACTGTCACGACAGCTGTGACTTGAAGTTAGTGACCTGTGAAGTAGAACACAGTGTCTGTAATGATTTGAAGAATGCTAATGATTTTCCTGATGTTTTTTTGTTTTTAGTGTGAAGTCCATTTCTACACTCTAATTCTGGTCCAGGTCCAGAAAGTATAGGCTAATAGCAAAGTCACTGAAGTGTTCTTCTCTGAACTGTAAAGCCTTCCCAGAACAAATAGGATGTGTAATCCCACCAGCGTGGTCTCGGTCCTCCCAGGGGTGTCCTCACATTTGGACATACCCAAAAAACCTCAACAGAAACATATCTGGGATGCATCCTGGTCAGATGCCCAACCAGCTCAACTGGCTAACTCAAACACAAAGGAGAAGTTCCCACAGGGAAAGAAGCTCATTTTGCAGTTTGTATCTGCAATCCCATTCTTTTGGTCACGACTTAGAGCTCAGGACCAGAACTGGTGGATAGAAGATAGATCAACTGTTAAATCTTCACACCTTCAGGCTCAGTTCCTTCTTCACTACAACACTCTCGTATAATACCTGCATCACTGCAGATTGCTGTGTATCACTCAGTCTTAAACATCCCTGTGAAGAAGATTCAGACACCGTCTTCCCTTCAGACATAACTTCACTTTAGTGGAGAGGGGTCATTTTAAGCCACTCCAAGCAAACACTCCCTGTATGTATGTGTAGTATTGTTATGGTAAGTAGAAACAAATGCTATGATGCTTTATTGGCAACAGGCAAAATCATTATTATATGTCAAATATATTTACAGTCATTAAGAGGGTGTGAGGTCAATTAGTCTCCTTTTTTTTTAATGTATGCCATCCCTCATACATTTGGCACAGAGCTGTCAGTGAGTTGCCTCTCCAGCTAACCTCTCCTCTAAACTGTAACTGCATCTCAATTACAGATTGACTCCAGTAAAATTCTGCCAAAAGGGAAGTGCCCGCTAACAGCCCATGTATTCCACAAAGTCTGCATCTGAATATGAACAGTGAGCATTTTATGAGTTGTCAGCATTGAGTGTGTGAACCCTTGTGAAGTAAGAAGGTTACAAACACACACTCACAACCCCAACTGTCACTGAGAACGTCTCATTTAAAACAGCACTCCTCAAACAAGGAAAACTAAGAGATAAGACGCTGTTGTGAAAAATGTATGAAACCCATGTTTCATGACTTGTGTCGGTATTAATATCCACTGTTATCCTATGAGGTGGGAGCTGTGGATCTGCCAGCCGGCAAGTTTATGGTTCACACCAGCGGGGGAGCCACGCCATGAGGCCAGACTTCTCCAGAAGGAGTGCCAAAGGTGGAGCTTTACAGTGCTATTGGCTTGGCTCATCAAAGACCTGCAGCTAAAGAGGCTCTGCAGGCCCTCTGCAGGGGTGGTGAAGGGTTAAGAGATTGACTTTTCGGGGAGGCTTCAAGGTCTTAATCAGTGGAGAATCAGGGTATTTCAAAATCTACAATGAAGACAGCGCCTCTTCTCAAGAAAACACTTTTTGAACATTAGTTCTGGTGAAATAATAAAGTATGCTCTTAAACTTGTTCTCTGTTTTATCTCATGTTGTAAAAGAGAATTGGGGTTATATTCTAAATGTATCACTGTAATATTTAATGTTGTCCAAGTGGTGTGCTTGCCAGATATAGATTTTTTTTATTAGAAAATAATTAGCTGTTAACAAAAATGTACATTTCCATGACAACTGGGCAAACTCCATCTGCCGATGAGAATCATGTGGTGTGACTGAGTGCACCAGAACAGAAAGTAAATGGACTCTGAGGTGAGATTCTTCTAATGTTTCCAAGGTTAACAATGAACTCTGAAACTCAGACAATTTGCACATATTTGACTATTCTTAGTCTTGTTTCAAAGTTATGTAAAGAATACCTTGTTATTACTTAAAATTACTCCTGAACAGTTTGTCATATGCTAATGATCAAACATATACCATTATAATCCAGGTGAAGGCTTTTGAATTATAATACAAAGGCTCAGAGTGCCTATAATTCAAGTCAATTCACTCTTAGAAAACCCAACATAACACAGGGAGAAGTTGAACTCAGGATCCTTTTTGCTCTGAGGTACAAGCCATCTGAGAACAGCTGTATCCACTGAGCCACCGTGGTACAATTACGTAGCCTGGAGAGCACTTAGCTTTACCTCTTTTTTTGCCTAAGAAAGACTGACTGCAGGCTGTCAGGCACAGCCGCACTTCCCACACACATACATCTGACAAATGTCTGCAGCAGTTTATTGCAATCATGCTGCCATGTAGCTCGGCTTACCGGGAGCTTTGTATATCTGTGTTTTATTTTGGTTAGAGATTTCATGAAAAAAAAAAAGGTTGTTTAAAGGTTGGTTCTGCATTTTATCTCCTTCCAGAGTAATTGGTTTAGAAAATTAGTTTGTCCACAGCCCAGGTTTAATTGGAATTAAACACAAATATATAGAATGGTGCCGTGCTCTTGCTGTGAGATTAACTGGGTCTATAAATGTCTGCCGAGGTAATCGCATTAGAAAAAATTGTGTATTCGTAAGACTGTGTGCAAGCATTGATATGTAGATGTGTATGCAAGTCGGTACTTCCTTGCTGTAGGTTCCCGTGTGTGCACATCAGTTTAGGTTAACTCATTCCACACAAGGTCAGTGCAACATGTAATTAGCTTAATAACAGAGGACAGCAGCACCTCATTTTTCTTCATACCTGCTAATGTCTACCTGTCTATCCCGCGCCTGCTCTCTCAAGAGAGATATGAAATATATTACCTGTTAAAAAGGACACCAATAGCTCATTTAAGCCTGAGCCACGGACCAGAAGTAAGTAAAAGTGTATGAAGTTGTCGTTTGAGAGTATCAGATAGATTAATCACACCAGATGCTCACATTTATTTCTGATGCCCCTACCTTCTTGTAAATCTCTAATTAACACTGTTGATCCTTGTGTGTTGAGAAATTAAATCAGAGGCAGATCTAGGGGATGATTAACAGACTGTTATTGATAATAGGCCTCAATTAATTGAGTGCTCTTGAAGCATCAATCCTGCCTCTGTGGCAAGCACCTGTTTGAGTAATTAAGCATCTTATACATTCAGTCAGTAGCACAGCTCCCTTACTGACTGCATCCGGCAGGATAAATAAATACTGTCTGCAATTCAGGTCCCATCACTGCCTGGAAGAACAACAACCATATGCCCAGCTTTAATCTAAATACTGGGGGGGTGTAGATAACTTTTACTTTTCTACAGCATTACCATATCAAAAAACAGGAACAGAGATACAGCTACATTAATACACAACCACAGATCCAATTTCAAATTTGAGGTGCAATTTGTGACGGAGGTGTTACTAGACTCTTTAATAACATACCTACTGTAAGCATTCACCTTCCAGGAAAAATTGACACGCTGAGAAAAATCTACCGTGACCCTACAGTGACACGTTTGCAAAACATGCAGTGGTTGATAAAGTCACCAACAGAAACAATCAAGTCAAGGAGAATAAAGTCAGAGCGAGGATCCACACTCCTACAGGTTAAAGGCAGTTATTGAAGTCATTAGCTGTTGAATTTAGAACAATAAGCACCTTCATACTGTTGATGAAATTACAAAGTTGAGAAGAATGACAGTGAAGAGACCCTCAAAACTGACAATATAGGTTGTTTGTACAGGCAGCACAATACGACTTACAGTATATCTACGTTTTGTGAGTTACTTTTCTACTTACCTATGTCCTACCTATTTTACTGTTTAAACTGTCTTTTATTACGCCTAACCAGAGAGTGTTTTGCCCTAGGTCAGTGGTTTTGTATCCAAAATTCAACTAAACCTTTCTTACAACTGCAAATTTATACTGCGTGTGCGCTGTTTTTTGAAGGCTCGGCTCTACACCGTAAGCCTTGAAACGCCCATATGCGTCCTCGTGGGTGGCATTGGCAAACAAACTATTCTGTCAATCAGGTTGGAGATCTTGCTGCACTGAATTAGAGACAATACCTTAACCACCCCGGCAGCTTTTCTTCTAAAGACTAGACAGCATTTTCTAAAACCAAACACACTTTAATTAATGAAAAGTCATTCAAACACTTCCCAAAGTTTTCTAATGTCTGAGTTCTACAAGAGAGCTGTTCTTCAATTCACAGGCATATCCACATTCAGTATAATAGTTCAATACAAGACCAGGTTAATACTAAGAGAGAGATTTGAGGTTAATGTCAATACTCTGCAGCTGTGAACCATTTGGGAAGAAACGCAGCGGCCTGAGTCGCCGTCACAGAGCTCGGAGACGGAGAGTGTCTCTTTGTGTTAGACAGATTATTGCAGGCTCGTCGGAGGATGGATTGGGATGTAACAGAGGGACAGTCATTTTATGCTGTGTTGGAACACGGGGGAGGGAGGGAGCACTCAATGCACTGAGTGACTACAGAGGGCTCCGCTTCAGGGTGTGAGGAATAGAAGAAAAAGGGGAAGGTGAGCGGAAGAGAGCGATAAAGTCAGGAAAGAGAAAAGCAGACAGAGGTGGGAACCTACAGGAGAGAGTGGATGCAAAAGAGGAGAGCGAAAATCAAAGGAGGAGAGATGTCTTAGGGCAGATTAAAGTTTTAGCAATACAAACATTTCTTGGAGGCAGAAACAATCTCAATGGGTGTAGAAAGGAATGCATTTTTCCCCCCTGTATAAGTAATGTTACACTGAAGCCTGGTTAAAAAGGCACGGGAGAAAAAAACAAGCCCTGAGAAAATGAAGAAACAAGTTCTTGCCATTCAACCACAGCTCCTACTTTACTATTCGAGCTGGCCTATTAGCTAACTTGTGATCCAAGACACTCCGCAGCGAGGTTTAACACTCTAATAAAACAAAAGGCATGGAGAGTTGAGATGGCTGGGTAAAGAGGAGAGAAAAAGGGGAACATGGACAAGCAGGATGGGGGCCTCGGGGATGGAGGGTGAAGTGGATGAGTGAATAACTAGTGAGGACAGAAGGAGGGAGGAGTGGAGGAAGAGAGGAGGATAAAGGGAAGGAGCAGAGGGGGAGAGGAGAGGGAAGAGTGGAGGGCTTGGAGAGCTAGGTTGGGGCTCCGGGGACACACGAGTGAAGAGGCTGAGAGAGACACGGGTGTAGCTGCAGGGATGGTTGCTCCATTGCTCCGCTTGTGCTAGAAAGAAGGCAGAGATGGAAGTCACTCTGTAAGCTCTGGGGCCTGGACTCGAGAGAGAGTGTGTGTGCGTCAGTCACGGGAGGGAGAGTGTATTTGCCCTGTCATTGAAGCTCCCAGGCCAACCACCGGTGCAGCGTTCCATGGCAAATGACCCTGCAGGAAAGAGCTGCGTTTGGGATTTTTTTTTCCATGTGTGTTTAGTCTGGTGTGTGTGTGTGCGGTTTTTCGAGAGTGTTTGCATTTTGCAGAGACTACTGCTGTAGCCGCTCTTCAAAAGCAATTACTGTAGCCAAAGTATGCAGAGTTTGTTTACTATGAAAGTGACCTGCCACTCAGGATTTCAATTATCACCCTCTCTGCCTGTGAACTCGCACGCTTACACACAGAGCGCGAAGCAGACACCGAGAAGAATAACATCCTGCGTCTCGCACAGATAAGGTAGCAGACACTAGCTCTGGCCACAATGGATATGACTACATCGCACTAGATAACAGCACCATTAAAACATTCCAAGTGTTCACGTAGAGTTGCTCTTATCATCGGCTGGGGGAGTCGCCAGCATTGTCAATATAAACAAAAGAATAGGATGAGGTAAAGAAGTTTGGCAGAAGGTATTATGGTCTTTTCAGTGAGAGGTGAGCGTGCAGGTAGAGAGGTGTGGGCAATCTGACAAGTGGGCGCAAATAGCGTCAAACTATCAAGGTCATGCTTGTCACAAGCATACGTCCACCTGCTGCCAGAGGGGGATTGTGTTGAACTGAAGAGTTTCACTTTCCATCTGAAAAGACCTTTAGACATTATGATCAAATACTTAAAACATAAAACGTGATGCACAAAACATGAGGCACGGAAGAACCGTGATGTTTGAATCACATCGTTTCACTTTGTTTTCACCTCTGTTCTGCTGGGCTAAAGTCCGACGTTTGTTCGAACCTCCCACGACATTCATTAATATTATGGCCACTAGAGGGAAGCAGAAGATGGTCTAAAGTGTAAATATGGGTCCTACTTTGCTCCCTGTACAAACAATTGAACAATTACAAAAAATCAATTTCCAAAAAGTTGGGACATCGTTAAAACTGTAAACAAAAACACAAAGAGATAATTTGCAAATCCCTTTTGTTTTCATCACACAGTGTATATTATTTTGCCTTGTCTGTACATAGAGCATGCACACTGTTAATCTACCTGTCCTTGAAGACAGGTTCAGGGTTCAGTTTTTTAATGCTGAATTCAATTCAAAACGAGTCTCATATGTTGCTCTGATTAAAATACAACAGCAAATCCTTAACTACACTTTTGTATATTGTGTTCTCTGACAACCAACTGCCATCAACAATATTGCTTAAATTTGCGTTTCAATTAAATCAGGCAAGTGAAGCAGCACCTGTACAAACACGCAGTGTGAATTTCAGAATTATTGCTTACTAAATATTCCTGAGTTGTGGGCAAAAAAAAAAAGAACTTTCCTTGACATGGTTTGTGAACACGACAAGCATACCTCATTAAAGCTGGGGATTACAACTTGCTGCCTTCTTGCACTAGAAGTAGGCCATGTTTTCAAGAAATGGTAATGAGGCCAATTAACAGTTTAGCTATTAATTACATGAACGCGCACACACGCACGCACACACAGGGATAAGTGTGTGGATCCGAGTAAAGTCTTAACTAAGGGTCTGCTGCAAACAAATTGTTGTGCAGTGTGGAACAGCAGTAGTCATTTAGTGATTAGGGAGTCATTTGTCACAGTCAGGTCACAGGTTTGACCACTTGAGTAGACAAATGCTCTATAAAGTGGCCTTTAGAAAGTCACCGAGCCTCTAATCACTTGCTCAGACAAATGCTTAAAATGTACAAAATGAATGCAGATGAGTGAGCAGCCAAAGAAGTGGAGCAAACAAACTGCAGCATTACTATCATGAGTAATAAGCAACCGTCTCCTTCCACCCAGCTGGAAGTAATTCACTTGAAGTGCAGTGACTAATTCATATGAAATAGTATCCATCACTGAAAAGATCTCACATCGCCATTCCACACACTTGAATAATGCAACTGTTTTGCATGATAATGAGAGAGACCAGGGATCACACTTCAATCCCCTGCAAACTAAATATCTAACGTTAAATAAAGAATGTACAAAATTTGGACTGCACAGAGTCAAGTCTGAAGCAGGCCTGCTCAACAAGATAACATGTGTTCACCACTGCTTTAGTACAGCAGCATTTCAGTCAAGAATAGTTGTTTAAGTTTGTTTAAATTGATTTGATTTGGATGATAAATTGTCTCCATCTCCAACACTGTAACTGAAGGGCTGCTGTTGTTCATACTCTACAAAAATATTAAAGAGTTGTGAGGAAATTTGGGAGATTAATTAATCTGTTTGATTTAAACAAGTGGAGTTCTGCATATGTATGGCAGAGTGCAAGTTTTAAGCATCAAAGAGTAGTAATGATGTACTGGCAGCTTATGTAGAGTTACATCAAAGCGTAAATGTTTTAGTATAATAAAATAAATGTTGGAAACTAAATGCTAAACTGCCTTCTACAAGCCATAGTAAGAGTGTACTAAGACTATATAAATACACGCGTACCGACTATGCACATCGAGCTATTTCTCGCTGTAAAGATTCTACAGACTTAAATAAGGTTGGACACGACTGGATTACTGTTGTTCTCAAGTGAGAGGCGTGTTTGTGACGATGCCGTCCATTTCCTTACCTATTACCAGTGGTCACATAAATAACATGGTCACAAATTTTTCCGTCTAGCTGTCTTCGCCAGTTCACATTGATCCCGCCTCGAACAGCCAATTTAAGGCCTCTGTCACTTCTGAAGGCAGTACAGAGCCGGGATTACTTGGTCCTCCCATTACGCCTCTGGCACATTCAGATTGCAAGCAAAACGTCACAGAGGCGTACATATCACAGCTTGAAAAGGGAGTCTGAAAGGGGCTTATGATATAACACGGAGACAAGTTCTACTTGTGTACAACTAAATCACTGAACTAAAAGAAAAACTTCTGTTTGTATATAGTGTCACTTAGTCATGATGCGCCATAAATGCATTCATACGAAAACAAATGATTTTTTATACGATTAGGTGTAGCTGTCAACAGTAACAAGCCCAAGTAATAAAGGTCATCAAAGTCATCAAGTGCTCTAAATCTCTAAATGCTATTATGTGTGGTTAAGAATTTTCAATTTATCACGTCGGGTAGGAAAAAAAGTAAACGTGTTTGCCAGAGGGAAAAGAAATGTATTCTCTGAGGAATTGAATGTTATTGCCAATCTCCATAATTATGAATTACTGGTTGTTGCCAGAAATAAAAATTAAGTGTTTATGTTGTTTTTTTTTATCTTAGCAAGACGCCTTAAATATAAAGTGTCAATGAAATATAGCATCTAACAACGTAACAAAATAAAACTCAGCCCTCAGGTACAAACACTCAATATAATTAAAGAGTGAATTGTAAATTACAGTAGCTGGATTGGCAGCATGGTTGTGTATCATGCCAGCAGGCGTACGCACAGCAATGGGACTGTGACCAGATGGAGTCTCACCTCAAGAGGAAACCATTGGTCCCTGCTAGCATCAGTGACACCTGTAACATCGGCGTTAAAACAAAAAGGTCAGCACAATCCATCCATACTGCTCCTGTTCTCTGAGGAAATCATGTGGGATGAGTTTGAAAACAATAACACGGACTGATAACTTCCCTGAGGCAGCTGTTAGGGTTGTTACTCCCTTTGGGTCTTAGAATTACAGCACTCTCCATAGTCAGCGACTTATGGTACAATGGTGACTCGATGATGCAAATAGGCCGTGTGATACTGTACTGAGATGCTGTACTAGCTAATAATGAGCACCAAGGGCACGGTGTCACTCACTGTACTGGAGCTATAGTGGCTTGGAGTGTTGATGGTATGACTATGGAAACCAGAAATGCCTTTTCCGTTCAAAGGAGAATATCCTGTCAATGCCATCCCTCCTTTCTAAACAGTGCGTATACTCTTTCACCATTGCTGTAAACATCAGCAACGTTGTTTACACTCACATACTACGTGTCAGCAATTCAGAGCTGCAGTTTATTAGGTACAGTAAAAGCCATGGTCGTGTGTGCCATTAGCCATTAAATCAACCATTCATATCGGGAGACTGACCTCAAATGGACAGAGAGAATATTTACCGCCAATACACATGATCAACCAATGAATAAACCACATAAAATCTGAGCTTAGCAAACAGGGATCTTATTTAAAATATACCACATAATTGCCCTGTATCATATAATTATAACACAAAATTATAGTAAAAGAATAGTAAAGAATGTTGAATGAGTAAGTTTTATATAATGCTGTCATAGCTTAAGATGTAATGAATAGACCTTGGTGTAAACAATATGTGAATATTTTGTGTAAGAATTCTCAATTAGCAATGTAGGTTGTTTTATGGAGAAAAATATATTTTACTTTCTAACATAAAACTCTAGGTAAGGGTGACATTTCTTAAATTTGTTATACAATATTGCAGTGTGTATTAGGCCTGTCACAGTAACAAATTTTTTCCAGACCATATATTTTCCCAGAAAATATCACGATAAACGATATTATTGTTGATATCTTTTTGTGAATGTCACTGATATAATGATAATGGAACATAATAATCCAAGTACATCCTTCTCAAGAGCAATAACCATAAATAAAACAACAGATAAAATAGACTCTCAGGCTCTGTAAAAAAAAAATTGCACTGAGAAAAATATTATAATATATATTGAAAATGTCTTTGGTAGATGTGGGTTTTTTTCTGCAGATCATACTGCTTGTCAAACATCTGCAGCAATACTTTAAACACTGAAAATACATTAAAAATGTATTTTTATTTTTATGTATGTGTATTGTCTTGTATGCATCGTATCAAACATTTTAAGTCCAAGTAGCTCTGGTGCTTTGGTGAAATAACAGGCAAGAAGCTGGGCAGTCACTGAATTCTGAATTGATCATTCAGTCAGCTAGAGTTGGCAAATCAGTTGCTACAGCATATTGAGCTGCGGTAGTTGTCAATCTGGGCTCGTTCTTTGCCCTCTGGTCAAACTGTTCAGCTGGCAGAGTGGAAATATATAATCTGACAGCTCACATTACACAGGACAGTGGAGGGACTGTTCAGCTTTAAGATCAGGAGGGAACGGAGAGGCAGAGAGGAAAAGAGGGGAAAAGTGTGAGCGGAGCAAGAAAACATGAAAAATGCACCAAGTTGAGACAAACTTTATCAGAGTGACTGCATGGTTGTAGGTTATCACACAGGGAGTCAAGTGTAATGATAGTCAAGGCATGAAAGCCAATAACTGTGCATTAAAAAGTGCCGGCCATGATTTTCCATTATTACAATCCAAATCAGCCAATGATTACTAAGTGCATGAACAGCTGGAAGGCTGGCTGAAATCCTATCTAAGGAATTCTTCTGATTATAAAATTGATGTGCTGATTATAGAGTACTTTTAGTATTATAATTTTCTTTCTGGACTGCAAAAAGCAGTTCAGTGAAAGGTCGAATTCAAAGGAAGCACAAATGTAATTGAGTGGAGTATTCTTTGGATCTGCTTTGTGTACAGGTGTTATTAAAGGTTTTATAGGAACTTCTGACATGTGGCAATGCACATACAGTGGGTCGCTCTCATTTCTGTTTCAGTCACTATATTTTATGTGGTGAAAATTGTTGAGCCAGAACCCATTTAAATCAAATCTAACATCTAACAGTGTATTTATGTGTACTGCCATTATTAAATTTGATTGTTTAGTGTAATTCCTTAAAGGAAAAAAACCCATAAACACTACATAATGTTGCTTTAAAAATCAAAGTAGGCGCTGAATGCCT
>CAFUXE010000393.1:109435-124151 GCA_903364295.1 Serranus cabrilla
AAATATCCTCATATATTAGCTGGTTAATCAGCTAGGGCTGCAACTTGTATGGTTATTACTGACTGATTAGCTTTTTTTATGGATTAGCAACGGATAATTTTGTTGGTTAATTCTTTTTTCAAACCCTTTCAGTATTTTAATGTACAAGGTGACATCTTCAAATTTCTTGTTTTATTAGGTCTAAAACCCAAAATATATTTGTATTAAAATGCAAATAATATTGTTTGTAATACTTCTCAAAAATAACAAATCCTTCCTCAAATTTCAGAAATTAACATCATTTTGGCTTCTTTTGTTTGAAAAATCACATTGATTATCAAAATGATTGCTGATTAATTTGCTGCTGCTGAACAAAATGATTAACCAAACAATAGTTGCAGATAATCAACAGTCTGGTGGCTGGGTTGTTGGATCGGTCTCCAGACTGGTGATCAGGATTCCCAACAGGGGTCCTGAAATGCGGAAAAAAACAAGCTTCTGCAAAGATCTCTGTGTGACAGAATAACAAGGCTGACGGTTGGGAATCATGGGCTCAATGGACGGATGGCCAGATGGATGGATGAGGGCATCAGTGAACTGTCCCATATGAAGCACGGCTCACTGTGACCCTTGGGGGACTTATGACTAATTTCTGTCTGGTGGATGGCAACATGTCACCCGTCTGATCTGGGAGTCAACAGTGTCACCACTTGTCCCAGATGAAGTGGCTATAGCGGGATACATAAAAGACCCCCCGCTGAGCGCCTTACATGACCCAGTGGAAACAGATGTCTGTTTAAGTCTGCTTTCACTGGAGCTTCCTACTCATCAGGAAGATGAAAGCGATAATTCAGCCGTGTTACTTCTTTTTCAAATGGTTTCAGAGAAATGTGGTAGCAATCAAAGCCAGGGTCAGAAGTGAAACATCTGTGCTTTTGATGCTAATTTCATGATTTAGCAGAGTGATTGGTGGTGGATTTAAATGACCTTCTACAACTTGCTAGCTAATCAACTGCACAATGCCACTGCCATGATGCTGTGTGTGGTTGTGTTGGCATTTTATTCTACTCGATGTGTATTAGAATTAGGTAAAAATCACCGAACTTAAATGGCATTTGTTAATTGCATGCATGGCAAAGTCAAGGGGTGGCACTGTCTCTCTATGAAAAAGGTATTTCTATGGCATCAATTATTCGAAAGAAAGGGGGTGTCATTTTTTATACAGTGAAAAAAACAGACGACATCCTCAAGGAAAACCCTTTTTATGACTTTTGGCAATTACAATCTAAATGGGTTATTAGGTTTGAGTGCAGCTGGCATATCAATCTTTTTTATTGACAATGTGCCCCTTCTGAAACCATTTGGGGGTCAAATAACTCTTAACTTTGAAGCTGTTTATCAATTTGCCATTCTGGGAAGACGTGGTGACTTTCACTCGTGTGTGTTTGACAATTTCTGTCATGATTCTTTAACAGAGTCTTTGAAAAGTGGACAGCTTAAGCTAGCTTAGAAAATCTTAAAAGTGCCGCAATGAAAACAGAATTGAAAATGTTCAATAATGAAAATCCTATTTTTCTTCCGAACGCTTTTGTGTCCATTTTCTTATTGTGGAATAGCTAACTAGTCACTTGTGAATATGGCATTTTATCCGTTTCTTCTTCTTCCATTGTCATTCTAATGTTATTTTACCATGTGCATTCATTGTTAAGTCAATATGGATTAAAGTAGCAGCAAAACAGACTGTGTGTAAATACAAAGACGCCAGTGACAGGGCATAACAAAAAGCCCCATCCAGGGGTTTATAGTCATTCTTTTCACCCTATATGCAATCACCTCTCCTGCCTGTCACAAACCACACAACCATTTCCAAACACTTCAACTGCACCAGTGCTATCAGGTCAGACGCAGACTGTAGCCTCCTTCAAGCTGCATCAAAGGGAATATCTGCGGACCCACTGAGAGTCGAGCGGTAAATTCCTTCGCCTCCGCAATCACCTCAACAGGTAACACAGCAAACAGTTAAAAAGTACATTTAATTAAAAACATAAAATAATTTGTCCAATCGGGTGAATGGAAAAAGTTCATATTGTCAGTCATTAGTTGTGCAGTTTACTTGAAAAAAGATACTTCCTGGACAGAAGTGTCTCTCCAGATCATGATGTTAATAGCAAAGACAGTGCAGAAAATATTTCAGTTAAGTCAAGTGTGAATGATGTAGGCATGTCAGGTTTTTGCCCATTGGTGAAACAGAGCAGTTAATATTGGTGTGGGTAACAACCTGTTTTATGCCGAGTCGTCACTGCTCTGTACTGGCTGTGTGTGTGTGAAAAGACAGAAATCGACAGCCAATTGCTGTAAAGACGCGTCTCCAAGTTTAACTACAGGCACCGATCTTCAAGGATTCAGTTAATATACAGTATTGAAAAAAAAGATAAAACCCAAATAATCGAATATTCATATCACAAGTTATTAAGTTAATTAGCTTTATTAGAAATATTCTAAAGTTATTAAGCCTGCTGTAATCATCTTTTTTTCTTTCCCTCTTTTAGACATGAATCAAGTTAATTAAATCTGAATTAATTCCATAATGTAATAAATTCCCTGATTAATAATGGTGAAGACCATGAACTTGAAGTCTTCTCTGACAATAACTGTGATATCTGATATCTGATAATCTGATATTGTGACATCCTTAGAATGGCGGATGATATTCTGCAGCAAAAACAAGATGTCCTAAAGGTCCTGGTGGTGGAGCAGTGAAAGAGGACGTTGTGATTATGTGCCGACCCATCCCAAGCTTTTTAAATAAACAAAACTTTAAATCAACTCTGGAAGCGGGAGCCAGTGACAGGGGGTCAGCACAACACAAATGTGGTTTCACTTTCTTCTGCCAAAAGTGGAGAGTTTTGGTCTGGCTGTGCACAGTGAATCACAATAATCCAGATACGATGAGACCAAAGCCTGCGTAAGTACATGCCAAATATGAGACTGTGACTTTGACCATAGCCCTGAGCTGAAGGAAATTGGTTTTCACAGCAGAGCTTTTAGGTTTATCAAATTTGAAAGCAAAATTACCAAAAAAAAGCTCAAAAGATTTTGCCATGTGGATTCATGCATAGCTGCAGGGACCCAAGAGATCCATTCCCGGCTGTGAGGGTCTTGTTCTCAGACTGAGAAAAAGACGTTTTTTTCTGCTGTCTAGAATTTAATGAGCTCCAGGATCTTAAAAATGCGCCCGAAAATATATCCTACATAACTTTCAGTTTCAGCCACCCCTTTGTTTAGTTTGTTCTATAGAAACAAAACAATACACCACTCAGCCAGTAATACCTGTTTGCCTACACAATATGGTTGTGTTATGCCAGTGCAATGAGACTGTGACAGATTTTTTAGTCTTTTTATGTTGACTTCTTTGATAATTCTACACCTAAATACTGCAGCACCTGCTAAGTGAAGTACTGACACAAACTTCATTCACGGGGCAGTGAGGAAAAGGCATCAAGATGGCTCATTCTGCAGCTGCCAGCACCAATGTTTGGATAAGCTACACAGGCTTCAAACCAGGATCTGTTGTTATTTTCAAGAGTTTTCTGTGAGACAGGGCGGATACATTTGGACAGGCAAAGTGGAATAAGGCCACCTGTCGGCCATCAGGGAAGCTATCATTCCCAGAGACAACTTAACCAATCTAGCCTCTCTGTTGTTTACACTAAAAAAAAATAATTGAGGATAATGACTCTAGCAGAGCACACGGCGAGGCATGCTTTCCAATGATGTCTTTGTACGTCAGGTGTAATAATTACCTCGCAATTACACACACACAAACACATGATTCCCGTGACATCTGACTGATTTCCAACATTTTCTGTCTCCTGCTGGTTTGCATTCAGACATTGCGAGTTTAAGCCTAATGTGCCGACTGAACATCTCTAATGTGGATTAGCTATGCATGGTGGTGTCTGCCAGGAAACCTCCCCTCCCTAATGTGATATGACTAAAAGTGCTGCCATGTTTGTGTGTGTGTGTGTGTGAGCGGGTGTTTTTGCACTGCGTTGACATGAAACTATGCACTCTAAATAACTATAGCCTTTCTCTCCATTTTAACATCCACACTCTGACGGCTTATGGAAGATGTTTAATTCTAGGCTGACCTGGAAAACTACATTTAAAGATGGAGAGGCCCACAGGTACACTGTGTACATTACAGCATGACAGATGTATCAGTTGACAGATATTATCGGCCTATCAATATTGGTTTATATGCTGAATGATATGTGCCATTATGAAAACTTTCTTACATAATGTCTAATGCAGAAAATGTTGCTTGGTGATTCTGAAATTCTGTTAGCTATTAATTTTGTCAGCAAATGACTAAAAGTGAACGGTAATCATGTTTATTCAGCCATTTATTTCATTCTATTTTATTCTTATTTTCTCAGTTATCATTAAAGAAATGGCTGACAATGTAATACATTGTTTGCGTAATACATAATAGTGTAAATATTGTTTGAGAAAGTAGAAAAATAGGTGCAGAATACAGATTAAAAAAGGTCCATTTTCATTCTAGCTCAAAAAATGACTACATCGGCCACCATATCAGTTATCCATACGGTGAACCCCCCCTCTAAAATCCATATTGGAATTGTTCCCAAAAATCAGTCGGGCTCTAGTATAGACTTCCACTTCCAGATGCTGGTGAAAAATAATGTTTGTGTGTGAGAATTAAACTAGTAGAGGCCCTACCTAGCCTTGTTTCCTTTAAAATCGAAGTCATGATAAAACGACTGGACAGTTTGTTGGATAATAATGCTGACTGCTCATGCTGAGAGTGCACTTTTGCTAATGAGTGATAGCCAGGGACTGAAGACTGTAATGATTTACTATAAACAACTGGTGATCCTCAGTAACCCAGTGGTGATTTGTGAGTGCCAGGATATTGATGTAGGAGAGGTGAGTAAGTAGTGTTCCAAAAGTTGAATGTGGATAAATTATATGACTTAATATGTACAAATGTTTGAACTGCAGCTGACTGAAGATCAGGTTTATGCGTAGGATGTGTAAATTCTTGGATGGTTTCCAGCATGAAAAGCCTGTTAATGGCATCTGTACACTGATCTAACATTGTTTACCTCACACCATTAAAATAGCACAATTGCATTGATCATTAAATCAACTTTAAGGGTGCTAGTATAAATGATTTAGCAGCAAGTGTTTAGGTGATTAGGACCAACTGCCAAGTGAGTGTGCTGACTTTAATTGAAAGGAGCGTGATCACAGCCGCAGAGGAGATGAATACCGCACATGATAAAAATGCTTACTGTCTGAATGCCAATGTCAGCGCTTAGCTATGGATTCCCAGACAAGCTTGACCCTGAGCCACAGCCTTCAGTGCCAAACTACAAATGATTTCATTCTTTCATCTCGACTGAAGAGGTGGCTGACAGACACAGCGTGATTTCTGCAGTGATTGATGCTTGTGACGAGAGCTTGACAGATGGCAACGTGGAACAAAACAATTGCTTTGTCTGAACAACTCTATTTCTGTTTAAATGTTTCAACATCAAACTAAAATCAAGGCCCCGCTGCAGCCTTCAAATGTATGCCTCACAGGTATCAGAACATCATTTGAGGGCAATTTTCTTTCACAGAAAGCATCAGAAGTGTTAACCTGTACCACACTCAGTGATGCAGTCAGACATCAAAGCCAAACAGCCCCTGTACGCAGCATCGCTTTGCTCCAGTGTTACAGCAGCAGTGGCACCGCAAAAAGGTGAAGATCAACAACCTAAATGTTATTTACCAGCTTTAATGTTTTTTTCTTGAGGGCAGTTAACTGTTGAGTCATGTAATGATTTCACTATATCTATATAGCTTACTGAAATTTAATAATTTACTGAACCCTACCAACCAGATGGCAGGTTTGAAAAGTGTGTAATTATAAAAAGAAACTGAAGAAACAGGCTTTATTGTCGGAGTTTGAACTTTCCGACAGGCCTTGAACAGATCATCAGTTTTCCATTAGAGAAAGTTACAAAACAAACCTTAGAAATAGATATTACTTCAAAACGTACAATTCTGCACTCAGCATAACTGGGATGCCATGCTAAATTTTTGCTGAGACCAACAGTATTGGTATCCAATAAATATGAAAACTGATTAATTAACATGAATTCATTAATTAGTATTTTGATTAAAACTGCATTCAGTGCCCCAGTAAACTGGACTAAATATTCTGCTGCTGGTCCCCTCACAGAACTTGTTGGACAACATTTTTTTTCCAGTGTGCAGCAGCTCTCTGCAGTGTGGGTGTATCAGTAACAGTCAAAGAGGTACCTTTGAAGAAGCAGTCCTTGCTGTGCACCACAAAGATCCGTCTCCTCTCCAAGCAGGCGGTGCGGTAAACCTCGCAGTGGTTCTCGTAGAACCTGCCGTCTGAGCCGCACACGGGCACAAAGGAGGGCCGGCATTTTTCCTGGCAAACACACTCAGCGCGGCCGGTTTCTGCCATCAGCACACACTGTCGACCGCGTCCACAGTAAGTCCTACGGCAGGGACCTCCATCTGGGTCAGAAAGGGCTGGAGGACAGAGAGAGAGGAGGGTTTATTTAGGAAAGGGTAAATAAGAAAGTTTGGAAATCTCAGAGAGAAGTGGAAGTGAAAAGTGAGAAGGAAACACTCTATATGCTCAATGTTTCACTTGTGTTTATTATTCTGAAACAGAGACAAATGGGAGGTGCAAGGTCGCAGAATACAGTTGAAGTTGCACAGTGTAATTTTCTAGCTTTCCTCCTATCATGTCATGCATTTCCAGAAGATTTAGAATTTTTAAAAACTTCTCCACAGTGGGCTCTCTTTTCCACCTTCATTTAGCACATGTATTTAGTAATTAAATCAAAAATGTAAGTCATTTTGTGAATATGACTGTTGGCTTTCTCACTTGTACTAAACTTTATTTGGTTTCCAGTGCTCCACATCAGCCTCTAATAAAACATGCTGTTAGTGCTCAGAAACACATTCAATTACATTATAATAGTATCAATTATGATGCACTTCTCAGACTGATTGGCAGTATCAGGGGCCTCGGCCAACCAGAGACCTTTCCTGCAGCAACAGTATGCAAACTTAATTAAGGCCTCAAACAGGAAGGATGAAATATGGAATTTCAATATCCGCCTTCTATGATATCACATTAAGGGGCAATTCTGGATGTTCAAATAATGTAATGATAGCATTTTTTAAAACTGTGAGGCTGTGAAGAGCTGCATTTTCACCTGTAGAAGCACTAAAGCCACTGCAAATTCAAAAAATTGATATTTTTGGATATATATCCTGGTTATGGAAAATCAAACAATGCTTGAATTCAGCCTGATTTAAACAGAAATTACTTTATGCGAATACAATTAAGAAAAGGAAATACATAAAAATATATTACAGTAAGAAGTTGTCAGTAGAATTATTTACCAGAAATAGAAAAAGTGGAATCAAACATCAAACACCTTCAGTCCTGTTCTCAGTTATGAGAGACGGTGCTAACGAGGAGAATCCTTTTTTCAAAATGAAGCTGAACTTCTTACAAATCACACAGCCAGGTGTCCTTGTTAGCACCTCTGTGCACTCATTCACACATACATTTTTAAGTCCGTATATAAACAGCGAAAGAAACCTGATTGTGCAGGCGCACTCAAAACACACGTAGAGCTCACACCTTCTGCCTCGAGCTCCTGAAACACACAGTTCATCTTCATAACAACCACTGCGTGTGCTTATGCCGTACACACACACACACACACACACACACACACAGATGCACACGGCAGCATCCCCATCATCACCGCTCACTGCCTCGGACACCTCACTTCTTCTCCCTGATTTAATCTATTTGCACTTGAAGCAAGTCAAAAAGCTGCTGATCCAGCCAGACGCTCCACCTCCGATTGATCTTCCCTGACTCCGTGAGCCTGACCGGGACCCCCCTCTCTTGTCGTGATCTGAAGGGTGGATTTACGGTTCCCGTGTGCCTTGTGGTTTTCGCAGTGAAAAGGACATTCTCAAACAAGTACGAGCACGGCATCTGGTGCCTCTCAAACCCATCCATCAAAAGCCAATGGCAATAAATTATACATAAATAATTGAGTTGAGAAACCTTTGCAGAGTTTACGCATTATTCATATGATCGTGAGCAAGTTCAATCAACATTAACCAGCATGAACAACTCCTACGCAGGCACCCACGTACTGTTGAATTATTGGCAGAGGAGCAGCTCCAGTTCAGAGTTGATCTGATTAGAAATTAAGAAGCTGTGTATTTGTATGTGTAAATGAATTAGTTTTTCACTCAAATAAGTTATTTGTTAATGACTATTAGAGAGCCAATTTGACACTTTTGTTCTTCACTAGTTTTCTTCCTCAGTTGTTTTTTTGTGGCTGTAAAGAAGTTAGAGTTCTCACTCCTCTGAACTCCTGAACTCCCACACAACACTGTGCATGCTGTTACAAAATATAAAAATGTCTGTTTAAACTGTATTTTCGGACTGCAGCCAGGACATGCTTGTTGCTTGGTGTTTATCCTCCAAAATGTTCTGAGATCAAATACAAATTTAGAAGTTAAAGCAAAGCTTCACCTCTAATTGTCCCAGTTGATTTTTTGCACCGTTTCATGTTTTAATATTTCAAGCACTACGCCTGCCTCTCTTTTCACCTTTGATGTTAACAAGCTTTGTTATTTGCCATGGAAACCGTGATAAATATAAAGGAGGTGACTGCTGGCTGCAGAAACCAGATGCACCACATGAACAAAGTCAATGAGAAAGAAAACAACAAGATAAAGCTGGGAAAATGACAACAAGATCTTCAACCAAACAACAGAGCAGAGCGCTCTAAAAACGGCTGAAAAAAACCCACTGATCTAGGTTAAGGGAAGAAAACTTCTTGGTAAGGTGTTATAAAAAATGATTTAAAAAGTAAATAAATGTACATAAATGCAGGACGTGAAGTAGCTATGTAAAAACGTGATGTACAAAATGTGACACAGAAGTTCCCTCATGTTTGAATCACATCTTTTCCTTTTGTTTTCACATACCACAAACCCAGCAAAAGAAATATACATGCAAAACAAAACTTCAGGTTGCTGCTTGTAACATTAGATTTATGAGGCACAGTGAAGGCTGCTTTACTGTTACTGAAATGAACACCCATCCAGAAGTGAGTTGCCGGCCATTGTGTTGATGCTGTTTTGAGGATGAGTTGGTTAATATGCTGAGAAGGGGTCACTTCTATTATCCCTCTGCGGAAAAAGGCTAAAACCACACTGGCTTAACTTAAAAGAGCTCAGTGCAGGCTTTTATAATCAAAATGCTGAAAACAGAAATTGAATTTGCCCGCAGTATAATCATATCTCAACTCTCAGCATATTCAATAATAGAGGTAATGCGCTGTTGTCGGAGGACAAAAGTCCCTTAATTACATAAAGGCGATTCCAGGGCCGACACACGGAGGCACAAAACCACTCGCACACACACACACACACATATATATACAGCTGTACAAAAAGCCCACAGTAATACACTAGCACCCTCCTACTCACTTTGAGGTGTCAGTATGCAGGCAAGCATGCACTCTTGTGTTCAGTCACTGTCTAATGCACAACATCTGTGCTTGCAAACACTGTCAAAAACAAACACACACACACTGCTGTATCTACTCTATCAATTAGTCCATCACCATAATGATAAAATGACAGAAATTTCAAAGAGTGACCAATTAATTCAGCCATTTGTCAAGCAGAAATGTTTGTTCTTGTGCTGAAACTGAAAACATAAAGAGACCACATTTCGCAGACAGGCCACAGGTATGTGTTCTAATCTGAATTAGTACTAGTACTCATAATTAAGTATGAGGAATCTGCTGGGTTGGGGGTGTGCCAGGTATCTGCCCCGAGGGGAGCGTGCAGGGGGATAGAGGAGGAGTGGTGTAAGACAAACTCAATTCCTTTTTATCCAGTTTACTAATTGTTCCGCGTGTCTCGGCAAAGCATCTGTGGGAAATGCAAAATAGCGCGGCTCCCCTGCGACCTTGCTGTTCATGTCAAGGTCGGGGACGATTACAAGATCGTTTGTATTCTCCAAGCGTGGGAGATTAAACGCTTAGCAACAACCGTCCGGCAGCAGTTACCCACCGGTGGCTCGACTTCCTTCTCCCTCCTCTTGTTTTCTCCCTCCCAAGCTCTCCTTTCACTCCATCATCCCCCTTGCCCTTTCCCATTTTGCTGAGAGAAAAGAGTACATGACCAGCGGCCGTTCAAACAACAGAAACAATAGTGCATAAAAGTTCCATCTACAATTCGCGAGCTGCCTGACATTTAGCTAAGTCCTATTGCTCCCGTTCATCCTCGCTGTAAGTCCTTTGTCTCGCGTTCTCTTGGACCATGTTGGTTGCAATTGTGGCTTGCTTAAGAGGCTAAAAGTGTCGTTTGATAATCCTCCCTGTCTAAGCTGCGGGCCCAGTGCTTATAAATGGCTCTCACAAGTTCAGACGCTCTGCGGTGCCAAGACAATGCCGAGCTGACCATGCGGTGTCAAGCCTCGCATCCTGTCACTCTAGTACTTCCTCTTTTATTCTTTATTGGGTCCACTGTCCTTTTTTCTCTTTATTTCCCTGTGCATGTGTAAACTCTCTTTCTCTCTCTTTCTGCCTCTGTCCTCTCTTTGTCAATAACCGTCTGAGCTCCTCTGGGCTTTAGGGAAATTGAGACCGGCCATTGTCCACTATAATCAGAGATTTTCAGGACATGTTTTGCAAGGAACACTGTCGATAATTGCATGGGAACATGAGGGATTTGTAAAAAAGTATAAAGACCATTTTGCCTTATCTGTCTGACATTTTTCGACAGACAAAGATAAGTTCCTCTTTCATTTCCTTTTATGCGAGCCTAAGTGGATGAGAGCATAACTGGAGGCACAGCACGACTGTCTGCTTGACTGACTGCCTTTTCACTCGTCGGGAGAAGCTACAATCTTGTCAGTCTCATCCCCCTCGCCATATCACTGTAATGAAGCCGTTGGTAATCTGAATCCGGTACGAGGCGTGCAATCTGTATGCACACAATCACATATGCACTGTAGAGCACGCTCATGTAAAGAACACGGCACACACACAGACGGCGGGATAGAGCGACTCGATATATGTCACTTCACTCTGGAAGCAAAGCACTTATGTCTAAGCCCTTGCTCTATTTAGCAGCTAAAATATGCCTCGATATATTTATACCTGAGGCTCCCGAGCTCTTTAAATCCCTTTAACATTTAAAGGCAATCAACAAAGTTTATTTATTTCGTATTTAATCTAGCTCCGCAGAGGGAGAGTTTGTTGTTTTTGATACGTTCTCCTCAGAGACACAGAGGGACACTGCCTAGCTTCCTACTAATTAGACTGGAAGAACATTTGCCCTGCTGATGTGGGACTCGCTGCCTGCAGCACTACCACGTTATAAACTGCCCTGATCCATGGAAACACGGAAGCTGCAGTGGTAAACCCTTTCGGGATATCAGTGTGTGACATTTACAGAAGCAGAGATTGGACATTTTTTTTGCCAGCAGACAGCTTTTGTTAGATGTGGTTCATCCTCATAAGTGTCCTTGTGTCGTCTTTTCATTTCACTTCTGTGGG
Organism: Serranus cabrilla; assembly: GCA_903364295.1. NCBI lineage: Eukaryota > Metazoa > Chordata > Actinopteri > Perciformes > Serranidae > Serranus > Serranus cabrilla. The sequence goes on from CAFUXE010000393.1 coordinate 121,078, forward strand.
GATAGTTGTATGTGCGCGCATAGTGCGAATGTGTATGAAATATGAGTGTTTACGTATGAGTTTTGCTGTCCAAGAAAAGCTCTGTCACATCTGCTGATCCTACAGATCATTCTATTTGCTCTAAAGCAGCTGTAGATAATTAAATTCTGAGACGCGCCGTCAAACACTGTCTCCCCTGCGTCGCGCAGTCGGACAAAGCACTTCTGACATGCACGCTGAGCTGGAATATCAATGGACAACAACAGGCTTCAGTGCTAGGTGAGATATGCAGTGGCATACACACAGATAAGAACAAAATGTCCATTTTGCTGCATTGTACCCAAAATGATGTTATTTTCCTGAGTAAACAGAGAATGTCAACTGGAAGACAAATAAGCAGAGAGAATATACTGCACAGTTTATATTTAGTTAAACAAGTCTTTGACCCTCTTTTTTTTATAAGAATAGATTGTTTTAAAATATTTCCCATTACTTTTTCCAGCGCATCCTTATATTTGAAATCACTGATGATTGATTGAAATAAAGACAAGTCATTCTCACAATATCAAACATCAAAGTTCTTTTGATGAGCATTAGAAATATATTTGCTAATATAAAGTGAAAGACACCATCATCAATGACTGATTTTCGCCTACCAAAATAACCTCAATAATAGCCTCGAACATCTGTTGTAATAATGGCGAGAGGACATAAAGACCAGGGCTGTGACCTTGGAAACGCCTCGAGGTCACAGTGAAAACACACAAGTTAACATTGTTATTTTAAGTTAAACTGTAACTACTGTATCTGTGCCACATTCTGCATTAACTGTGTCCAGTAGTTAAGTACAGAAATAGTTCTTTTAACTCAAATCCTGATATTTTTCTAACCATAATAAAGTAGTTTTGTTGCCTAAACCAAAAAAAGGCTAATTTCCCTCAAAACCACAAAAAACAACCTCATGGTATCACTAGAGGACAGGTCATAACAGTTTGTCCTCTGGGCACCATGAAGACCAAAACAAAATTGAATCGACATCCCATCTTATTGTTCAGATACTTTGGTCAAAGGCAAAAAATCAAACCTGACTTTGAAACATCCCGTCTCTGCCTGACTCACTCTGGACACTACACATGACTGCTGCAACACCACTTTGCTAAGTAACTTTGGAAGATAATTACATTTAATAAAAACTTCGTACCACAGCCCTTTTTCTCCATTAAGTGCTTCAAATTGCCCATTACCTTCATGACCTCTCTCTTAATGGCAGGTAAGCCAGTACCTTGGTGTTCTCTACATGTGATTGAATGGATGGACAGTGGAGCCATTTCAGTCAGCAAAGCCATGAAATTATCTTACGGATATGTGAATTAAAAAATGTACTGTTAAAGGCCGGCACAAAGGCTCGGACATACTCATTCCCTACAGCAAGCTTAAGCCTACGCAGGCAGACACACACACACACCAAGGAAAACAGAATCAGAGTCTACTGGTGGAGGCTGAAATCGTGACTAATGTGGCAAACAAAACACGGGCAAAAGCACAGGCAGTGGAGAATCCTTCACTGATTTCTGAAGAGGCATGGCTGATGCTAAGACTAAAGAAAAAAGCTGATTAAGGGTACTTGTCACGTCCCTTATTAACACATGCTGACACTGTTTTCCTCTCCATGTCCTGATGTTTCTCTTGCTCTTCCCCATCCCACCAGATTATTGATCGCAAGGGATGCAAATGGAAGAAATTATCAAGCGAAATGAGAAGCTGGTCGCTGCTGCCATTAATGGAGTCTTACTCCATGTGCTTGGACACATGTAATGTGGTTATTTCTTCAGGAATGAGTAGAGTAAAAGAGGCAATTTACTTTGCATTGATGTTACTACAATAACACTATCAGATTCTCATTTATTTCTTTTGCAGTGTATAACAGAACTCCTCACATGCATCAGTTGAATCCGAGGATGCTGCAGAGTGTTATCAGAATTTCAGAAAGGATTTAAGGTAGACATGTAGTGAGGTCTACATGGGCTGGTTGAATAAAATAAAGCAGATCGTGATAAATTGAGTCGTATAAGGGACAAACACAATGAAAAGGAATTCAATTAAAGTAACGTAGAATGGGAAAGACTCAAGGTAATGAGCTGAGAGGGACAAAATCTGCAAACTAAGGATCAATTCAAAGAATGGTAAAAGAAAAGGAAAAAAGAACACAAATGAGTAAACAGCAAGTTCATTAACACAAAATGTTAAAATCATATGAAAATCCAGTTAAAGGGATCTCAGTAATGGAGCGGGGCAGAGAGAAAGGCTGACTCGGCCTCTACAGAGCAGGGATACTCGGAGCGTACCTCAGACAAAATGTCAGTGGGCTCATCTGGCTGGTTCAGCTGATAGACGGAGATCAGAAGATCAATGCGGGCCTATCTGCAGCCGCTCCACGGAGAGGCTCAGCCCTCTTGAAAGAGCGACCTGGGAGAGCCAGGCTGCTGCTGCTGTAACTGAGGCTCCCATATCATCCAATTCAGTCCAGGTAGTTAGGGATTTCTTAGGGAGATTGTGGGTCATTTTCTTTTTTTGTGATTGGCAAGAGACTTGGTCACAGATCAGGGTAGGACCAGAAGATAAAAGGTGAGAATAAAAGACTGAACATTGGGGCTTTTCAGAATCCATTTGATTTAGTGGACCAGGTTTTATACTTCCATTCTCAGCAAACATTTTAGTCGCATGTTAAAAAGAGACTGGTCTCCCGTCAAAAAAGACCATATAGGTCAAACATCGGACATTCACCCACGAGAATGGTTTCGTGTCCCATGCGAATACAAATGTAAACTTTGCACGATGTTTTTTTACGAAACTCTGTCACTTACGGTAGTCACGTCACCCTCGTGACTAATTCACTGGCGGCATTTATGGAAATGTATTCACTGTTTAAACTGTCTTTTATAAGGCCTTTCCAGGATCAGTGGTTTAATAGCCTAAATTCTAAGAAACTGCAGCATTTTTTAAAACCGTGCAACGTACATGTATGTATAATGACGTGTGAGCTATTTTTAGAACACTCTGCTCTTATGGTGTTATTGAGCTTTTCTGTCGTTGAG
>CAFUXE010000393.1:124785-150903 GCA_903364295.1 Serranus cabrilla
ACTTCGCACGTTTTTTATGAAACTGTCACTTATGGTAGTTATGTCACCCATGTAACTACTTCACTGGCGGCATTTATGTAAATGTATCACTGTTTAAACTGTCTTTTGTAACGCCTTTCCAGGAAGTGTTTTGCACTAAACCTAGATCAGTGGTTTAGTAGCCTAAATTCTATTGATTTTTTACAACTGTGCAAGGTACATGTATGTATAATGACGTGTGTGCTATTTTTAGAACGCTCTGCTCTTATGGTGTTATTGACCTTTTCTGTCGTTCAGGTTGGAGATCTTGCTGGTTAGGAAACATGAATCTTGATTATGTGACCCCTGACTTGTCTTATAGAACATTTTTCTATTTACTCGTAGCTCTACAAGCTTTCCATCCGCCAAGTGTGATGTGACTACTGGCTGTTGCTTTTAATCCTGCTGGCCATGAGCTATGCCCCATTTAAACCAAGTATTAACTCATTTATTTTGATCCTTTGGGTCTTTTTCAGAGTTGCTATGGGTGCTGGTGCCAATCCAAATTCACTGAGCGGACTGTATAAAAAAAACACAGTGTTAACTATAAAACTAACACAAATATTCATGAAATCTGGAATGAAAGAGGGTTTATGCAGAAAACAGCTAATTCTGATATTGGGATGAAGCAACATGTTTTCTCTGGGTGACCGCCTGCAGGGTACAAAAATGAGAGCAGAAAAAAAATAAAGGCAAAGTAAAATCGAGAGAGGCATAAAGGCAAAAGAGCTGGTGAACCATCTGGGAGTACAAAGCTTTGACAGCGTGGGGAAACTACTGTGAGACCAGAGTGAGCTGAAATTCACACCAGGCGGCCGTCAGTCAAATGGTCACATTGGTGATGGTATGACAGGTATCTGTTTCTCACTCTGCGGGCTGCCCACCCCAGGAGTCTGAAAATTATTTGGGAGGGAGGCAGGATTTCTTCTTGTGAAATAATAAATTTGGATGCAGCCGCTGGGTTTTCCCCTATAATTAAGTATGACGAAATGCTGAAAAAAAAAGTGATCGTTTGGTGTAACAGTCATGCTCTCAAGCTTAGTAAATAAGCATTTGCAATTATTTTATTCCTAAATTGAAGCCGCAAGGGAATGTGTTTTTGTTGTTGTATATTTGGACGTTTGTTCTGAGGTGAACTAAAGTGATTGTTTCTACAGTGGTTGATACTTTTTCAACAGTTTTAAGTAGAAAAATCTCCACTGGAATCAAAGTAAATTCACGGCTTACGAAGTTTTCTGCTGTTTTAATGAAAAGACTTCCAAACTTAAATACAAAACATGCGAATATATATGCAAGACGATGTTTTTGCATTCATTATCATAGATCCAATCATCCATACAGTATTTATACAAACTTACACAGAATACAAACTAACCTGAGTGTCATTCTTTGTTCATGAAAGCTGTCAATTTGAACAAGTGCAAATTGCACACCACCTGCTCCAACTCCAGGGGGATCAGAGTTCTGGAGTATGCTTCGCTGTTTCATACCTAACTTTGTGTTCATGACGTGTATAAAGTACACTTAAAACAGACACACAGCTGCCTGTGAATAATCTGTGATACTCAGAGAAGCTGGTTCACACAGTCTGCGTTATTATTTACCGCTGCTGCAGCTACAAGTAAAGGCTACAGCAATATAAGGCTTAAGCATCAGCCCTCTTCAGCTGCCACACTCATATTTTCACATTAATGCTGGCACGGCCAAGGATGAAATAAGCTCTCAAATGTATTTTCTGCAGTAGGTATGAGCGAGCATGTGAGCGTGGGGAATATAATCTCTCTTGGAAAAAAAAAAAACCCTTCTCATCTCAGGGGTCTGTGGTGTACAAATGGAAAGTGTTTGAAAAGGAGAAACGTCCCTCCTGTGTCCTGTACACAAGTCTTTGGAACCATATGATCTCAATCTTCAAAGCCGAAATTAAATTTTCATCTGAGTTTGTTTGTCTGCAAATGCGCATTTATGTGTGTAAAAGACTGGAGCACAAAGCAGAGTAAAATGTTTGTTTTCCCTTATTAAAAGATACTGCTTTTTCCTCAGCTGTAAAATCTTCCCATGTTGTGCTCCCAATACACTCCTTGTTTATTATCAACAACATCTTAATCCCTTCGATCCATCTTCAGCCTCATCTTGCTCTCACCTCTCGCTCTATTTATACATCTCTCTACATTATATACTGTATTTCTGCTGACACCACACCTGCACCTCCCTCCCTGCAGGGCTCTGGGAGAACAGAGACCAAGTGCTCCCGATGGCCTTGCTCCCGCAGCCAAGATGACTAATAGCCCCCGCAGGGCGAGAGGCTGCAGGGGTGAGGCGCAAAGGTGAGAGAGAGAAGATCAAGAGGCTATGATGTCTCACGTGGCTTGTAAAAGCTTGCTCTGTTGAGTGGGTTTTGGGTGCTTATTGCTCTCTTCACACAGAGATGGTGTTTTGAATTAAATCCTTCGTGTCCATTTAGAGAGGGCAACGTATTACAGGCCACAACAGGATTCTCATCAAAGAGCACTGAGGCATCAGATAAAGAAAAATGACTCTCTTAACGCGGCGTTAAAAAAAAAGACTGCAGCATATTCCATACACGTTTTGTTGTGTGTTAGAGATTTACAGATTGGATTTATAATTTGCTGTTTATGTGTATTGTACCCTGGCTTTCTATGAAAAGTGGAACAAACAGCAATGAGTAATCATACTTTGTTAAATGGATGGTGTCACTCTATTTTCTTCTCTTTAACTGAACATAGAACAATAATTAACCAGCGGTGGAAAAGGTATTCAGAAGTAAAATATTTGCCTCTAAAATGTATTGGAGTAGAAGTATAAAGCTAATTGAAATTGTACTCAAGCACATTAAATTAAATACATGTATCTAGTTTAGTCTGTGGCACTTACCACATACTGAAAAATATTTGAAAACAGTTAAAAATATATGTAATTTAATTCCTTTAAAAAAGGTTCAGTTATCTAAAATACAAAAAAAAAAACAGCTGGGCACATCAATTTTCAAACAACCTCCCTTAAACCACTTTAAATTGTGTATTTTTTAGGTACTATTTTCAGTAGCAGATAAATACACATTTAGTCTCTGCTGTGTTTTAATGACAGAGGGACAGTGTAGGAGGGAGGGACTCAAAATAGAACGCTCATTGATGTGTGTTTTAATAGTTTTCAGACAACAATGGAGCTTTGTTAGCACAGAGGAACTAGATATCAGGCTTCAGACAGGCAGACAATATTTGCTGTGAGAATCAATTGCTTGTTGTTGTTCTGGTCTTTTCATGGTTCATTTGCTGATTGGATGTTCCATAACTTGTGTACTGTGTATATGGTTAAATAAAACATTGCAGTTGTATATAAATGTGTGTTTGATGATCTAAGGTATTTCAGTATTACCTATTTGTTTAATGTTGACATAATCAACTGGTTGATAATCCTACAGGCAACTGGCAATTACAAGTAACATAGAGGTTAGGAGACCGATCATTATGGACAGACACAGCTGACATCACCATAAGCATCAGACTATTTCCCAAAGACAGTGGGCGCAGAATTTGAGGTATTTTTTTAAAGCTCCCATGACTGAAAATAAATAAATAAAGTTCATATCTACAAGATAAAAAAGATTAGGAACTGTGGCAGAGATATGCATCATAGTAAGAGACCACCATTTGCATAAGATTAGTATTATCAAGAGGCCTTCTGTCTTGGCAGACATGGAAGATTCACAGAAGATTAAAATCCCACATGATCTCCGCTATTATTACAAATCACTGGGCATCCCCCAGGTGATATTAGTCCTGTGCGAATGGAGCTTTTCACTTCAACTCATCTCGAGCTTTGTGCTTTCACAGCCTGTTGATGGAGTGGAGGATATATGCATGCAGGATTACTGTGTGAAAAATGTGTACAGATATAGATGCAGTACATCCCCTATTGATTTCTTGGATGCATTAAGACCTGTGAATATATGTACAACTACAACTGCCAACTGCCTGCTGTAAGCTGATTTATTTTCATATTTATTTATTTATTTATTAGCAAATATGTTTTCAGTGCAAACAAACACAATGAAGTTGTTGGCGTTTGGTCATTGTGGTTTGAGATACAGTCATACACTGTCGCACAACAAGACCGTAATGACACAGTGTGGGAACTTCACTCTACAGCATCATTGTCATCAATGTGCAGATAGAGCTGCAGCACTCACACCTTGTCTGAAGAGAGGCAATAAAATAAAAACAACTACATGGAGCAAGTAGCAGAGAAACCTGGCTCCAGTTCATACACAATCACTGAGGCAGCATTATTTCTGATGGTAATGGTATTGGACTGCACTCATAATACGCCTGACAGTGTATAAACAAGTGGGACTTGCTTGTTTGCACATACCTTGTGAGTGTATTGTTACAAATATGTTTACCGAGTTGTGACACAGAACATTCAATTGCCTGCAGCTTTACACTCTTAAAGACTCAGGGGCTCTTAAGCAGAACCGGCTTGTGTGGTCTTAAATAAATCTCTATCAGCAACAATGTTGTAACCTTCGATTTTCCAATCGCACTACGCTGAAACACACAAACAGAAATGAATGCGGAGGGATGAGATTCGATGTGCATTCAGACATATGAAAACTGATTTAGTTTGACTGACAAAGTCACGCAGAGTGTTTCAGAGCCGTCTACGCCTTGTGTCTGTTTTAACAGTGCAGAAGAAAGAGAAAATCCAATTACATGAGCGATGAATTAGACAGAGTGTTAATCAGACTGATCCAATTAAGCAGAGATGAATTTGGCTCTGTAACACTGAGGTGAGGATGCTGCAAAGTGATGTAGAGAGACAACAATGACTAATGCAGGAAAAGAAGAGAAAAAGTAACTTTTCATTTCCTTTGCACAGAGCCAGAAAGTGTTAAATATGCTTTTATTAATTCCGTTTGGCTCACTTTGAGGGTTTCCTAAAAAATAGATAAGAACCGCTGAGATGTGCTTTACAGTCATGATAACAACAGTGGTACACAGAACATTTCTAGTGAGAAGAATAAGAGATAAGTGGCATAACAGAGACACAGACAGAGAGATACAGAGGGTGAAAGATGACAAAGACAAAACAACAAGCTGAAACAGAGAGCGATGATTCAACTTGGAAATGAAAGCCCTTCAGAAAACTGGGGGGAAATCTGAATAGGCCTTTTTGAATTTATCTCCATCAAACCTAAAATAAGGTGAAAAAAATGCACAATGACTGACAGTGCTTAAAGCAAAATGAAATCTGCCACACAGCTTTAAAAGCAGCCTCTGCACACAGAGGGCCGGGAGAGGACACTGGGATCCTCTTGTAGTTTGTTATCACTTCACAGAACAAAGAGTGTCGTCGGACTGGTAAACTCAGACTAAATTATTAACAACGCTTAAATAGCTGAAACAAAATGCATGTCAGAAGGCCGTTTTCATAAAATCCATTCTAAAACGTGTCACTAAAAGTTGGGAATCCCAATAATGTTTGTGAACACGGAGGAACCTGGACGTGAGGAGAAACATAACAGATGCAGATTCTTCCACACAGGACAGAAAGGCACCATGACGATAATGTCAGTCACAATGTCATCACAATCAGCAGATCCAACAACATCTCCGACCTTAAAACGGAGTAGGCCGTTTGTCAATACCACCCATTATAACATATATGAGTGTTTCGTGGTTCACGGTACAGAGCGAAGAGTTCTTAAAATAGTATGAATAGTAAAATATGAGCTGTAAACTGCTGCCTGTACAAATGACCTTGATGCTGTTTTTGAGGGGAGACCGGTCTAGCAGATCTCAAAGTCTCAACCCAACTCAACATGTATGAGAGATGAGCAACATCTAACCCTGACTAACTTTAAATTCATGAAATCAGCCTGCAAGTAAAGAAAATCTGAAACGATTGCAGAGCAGAGCTGTAGAGTTGTCTGACCTTGGTCAGCTGGATGATGCTGTGATTGGCCATTTGCGTTAGCAGGGAGGGACTTAAATTAGAATTGAAACCTCATGGTTCTGCACACACCTATCCTGTGCTTTCACAAAATAATCAAGTAAAGGGCCAAGCATAAGTGCACCACATCACCCCAACTGATTAGTTTATAAGATGATACACATTTCCCTGCACTATTACTGCTACGGCAGTGATGTTTTTATTTCACACCTGACGCTTTCCAAGTGAATAGTCACATTGCTAATCAGCAGTAACCCCAGCAGATACCTGACAAAGACAAAAGCTGAAGCAGACAGGTAAAGAGAGAGCCACAAAAGGAACAGCCCAAAATTAGAAGTACTGAATAATGTATCAACACTTTTCCCTCTTATACAACTGACAGGTCTAATGTTTAAATGATGATTTGCCTCAAGGTACCCAAGAGGCATCATGGAGAAAAATAGTAAGATACATTTATTTTTTGGGATTGAAATCATCAGGAGTAAGAGTGAGGCACGCACACATGAATAAACATGCACGGAAAAACACACCAGACACAACCACGACAAAAAAAGGAAGCTAATGAATAAATAAAGCAGAACAACCGTCATCTAAAATAGCTCTGACTGAGCTCCGCCCAGAAGGAGACATTCTGTGAGCGATCTCATCAGTGCTGCTGTCGGGTCCACTCAGTGGTCAGGAGAGCCTCTGCAGTGTTGACAGCTGGCTGTCATTACTCCAGAAGTGAGGGGAGACAGGAGGAGGTGGGAGGAGACGGAGGACATGAGGGGCCTGAGTCGGAACAAGTGAAGGGAAAGAGGTGGAAAGAAAGAAACGTGAAGTGACCTCTTGACCTTGCTGGATCTGGGTCAGTCGCCCATTCTTGCTTGCTTGAATCAGGCTGTGTTCATTTTTTTTTTAATTTCTCCTTAAATTAAAACATGACAACCTTGTCTGGGACTGTTCCAAATTCTGGCCTTATTACTTGTCCCACTGTGAGTTCACGGAGAATTTTGAAGTAGTTCATCGGAATTTTTAAAAGGAGTTTTTAAACACCATCTGATACACATTTCCTCCATTTACTGGGCTGGAATGAAAGAAAATAATCAGATAATCAATGGCTTTTGATGTAGATCTGAATTTGAACATCGTGTGCTTTTCTAATAATAAGCATAGACGTCTGTGCAACCTTAAAGGTGCAATTGCTCAAGTGATTCTAGTTAGCACCTTTCATATGCACCTCAAATTGTTTTACATTTAACTGCATAAATATACATTTTACACTTTAACTGCACGTTCTCACCTTTGTGACACCTGTTTATTTATTTCTTATTCGCCTTTTTACATGCAAATTCATTTAAATGATATATGAACAAGGCACATTTAAAAGTTTACTTAAATTGCTGAAATACTCACAGCATAAAGATACATAAACACTGTTTGGCATATACAAAAAACACAAAGTTATTAAATATGATGACTTAAACGCCATTAACATCTGACTATAATCAGAGTCTTTCACTTCCAGATGGCATACTGTAGCCTGAATTAGATTTTCTGAATACCACCCTCAGAACTGTTTCACTTCCAGGATTTACTGTACATTTATTTACTGTTTATACTGTCTAACACCCGACCAGGAAGATTTTTGTCCTAAACCTAGGTCAGTGGTTTTGGATGTACAATAATGTGTGTTTGCTATTTTTAGACGCTCTCACATGTGTCGTTATGGGTGGTATTGACAAACGGCCTATTCTGTTGTTTAGGTTGGAGATCTTGTTGCACAGAGATGAGACGGAGCTGTAGGGAAAGAGGAGTAACACTGGTGAAAGGTGAAGGTAAGGTGGATGAAAATCAAAGGCAGAGGCAAGGCTGAGATGTATTACAGAGCAGTTGGAAGAGTAAGACACAAAGACTTGAGGATGGAGGGAAAAAAGATAAGACTACATGGTGATGGAGAGGAAGAAGGGAGGTCCTAGAGATGACACATAGAGCAGAGGAGGATGGAGGACGGCTGGGGAGAGAGGGCAGGGGAGAAGGAGGAGCGGAGGGAGGGGTGACTTGAGGGCAGCTGGTGAAATGAGTGAAGGCCGAGCATCTGAGGGACCACCACTGAGCGGTCAACGTGTGTCTCTGTGTGTGTGTTTGACAGAAAGAGATGGTGAGTGGGGACAGGAGAGTTACAGAGCGAGACAGGAAGATTTACAAAAAATAAAAAAATAAAAAAGAGTGAGGTGAACAGAGACTGAGAGAGAGGTGGATCTGGTCCAATGTGTTGAGGATTAGGGATTTAGGGCCTTTTGGAACAGCCAGTGTGTTTACATGAAGCCAGAAATATGCCTCTTGCCTGGAGATGTGGGTATTCTGTGAATCCAAGTTGGATTCAGATTTAGTAGTTAAATCTGAAGGAGGGAATACGGTTAACACAAGCAGCAAACTCCGTCTGACTTGTTTTGGTGGAAACGCCGAGGGCATTGTTTGTGCTGACTTAAAACTCACACAAGAGTGCGACTGTATGTTCTGCACCATAAAAGAGAGAATACAATAGTTGTTTGGAGATTATTTTTGTTGTTTGTTTTTTCCTGCCAAGTTATACAGATGTTTACGGGTATTCACCAATGGAGAAAAAATGTCAAACACAACACAGAATGCACATAAACAACCCGAGAAGTTAAGAATAAAGTATGAAATGTCGCAGCTTTTACTCGTGATACCGTTTGCGTTGGCGACCGAAATGAGGCTGAATCCAGTTTCTTTAAAACCTGCTGCTTGTGTGATGAGTTCACAGAGGGGGCAGGATGGGAACACTCAGCTTCAATCAGATCACAATCCATTATAGATGGCCATGTAAATATCTTATGAGAGAGGGCTATGGAGAAAATGACTCAGGAACACACACACATACACATGGACACACACAAAAGAACCACAAGTGCAGACGGCAGAACCACAAAGAGCAGACATGCCTCACTGTCGTGCACAAAAAAAAAAGAGTGTAATAGAGTGTATTATCTAATATTCATGCACTATCTTAATGGACCTTTGTGTGAATGCTGTCTTGTTGTTGCTGCTGTCTGTGTGCGTGCTCAACAAAAACAGGACAGTCTGTAGAAGACTCAAGTTTGCTTCTGGATGCCTTTTTTTCCAGTTAAAATGAAAAATGCATAAATAACTAAATGGATCTGACTTTATCAGTGTTGTTATTAAAAAGTAAATATTGTTGGAAATGTAGCAAGAAGACTTACTTGAGTGAACCTCTGCAAACTGTGTAACACTTTGTCGAGTACTGCGAATGGAGGAGCACATTAAAGTACGCCCACACAGCTGATCTGCTTGAATCACTGAGGACTTAGCTTGCACTTTTGAGGTCACAATAATCTATAAATGACTTAACAATTTGGAAAAACAGCCATTTAAAACTTTAAAGTTAAAAATTGGCAGTGGTTTTAATACTAGAGAAAGATTTTTACTTCACAGAAGACCCTCTAAGCCCAGCATTTATATTTTTGAATTGATGTTAATATATTGCACATTTCTTTCTGACATATGTCCAAACTTTTTTTAAGCTGCTTCAGTGTGAGATTTTTAGCTGAGCTGTGATATCACAGGTTCAGGTTTGATGTTAAAAACTGCACGTCCTCTAAAATTGGACACATCAGACAAATATTTAGACAACTTTTAAACACATTTAGATATCATGAAGTGAGATCATCACAGTGTTTTTAGGATTGTGCTTGTCCCATAAAATGTCGTCAATTAATTATTCAGTTCAGACACAGTAAAAAAGAAAGAAAGAGAGAAAGTAGTGAAGGAGTAAATAAAAGTTGAGGTATGAGCTCACATTAAAATGCGGTCATACAAACTGGAGAGACACACAACCTAATAATAAGTCGTGTTTAATAACCTGATGGATGATAGCGTAGTGGTAGGGGTTATTTTATCCTGCAGGACAGTAGTGATTATAGGAGGACAGAGGGAGGATTTCACCAAGTCATGAAGAACACCAGCTCTGTTACTGCCATGGCCCTGTGGTTTAACTAGCAGATACATTACAGAGTTTAGAATATCTCTGTGTTTGATATAAAAGTTGTAAATTAGGCATAGTTTGAATTGTTGTCAATACTGAGGGACTTCAGCTTGGACCTAAACAAAAGGAACAAGGCTCTGATTTGCATTAGAGTTGTACACAGAAAGTTCCTTTGTGCGAGTGCATTGGTTGGAACTGATATCTACAGGCATCTAATTATATTTCTGATCAGGTTACTGCTTCAAAAATTATTCTTTTGGGCAATTAGACGCAGCTGTGTAAATCCCTAACTCTCTCCAAATGGTAGGAAATACAATTTTCATTAATTGTTTATATGCATTAGCGCATGAGGAGAAAAAGGTTAGCAATGTCTGTCAGGTGTGAGCAGCTTTAAAAAGACGATTCATTTAAATGAGCTGCCAAACTGAAACATGCTCTCACTAACAAATATGGGAAATGGCAGCAACAGAAGAAGTTCATTCAAATGTCAACCAAATATAGAGACACATGGACGCTCTCACACACACACTGTCCATCTTTTCACTTACAAAGCCATTACTTTGTAACATGGAAGTTTGGCTGCTTTGCGAGTCTGTTCCATGCTGTCTGGGTGGTGATGATATTATGAGTGCTGTTGCAGCGCTAAGCCCTGCATCGCCCCACAGGGGAGCACTAAAAGCAAACCCTGACCCTGTTGATCATCAATAATTCAGCAGAAATCAGGGTTAGAATAAGTGCAGCGCCGAACGACACATCATTTATACAGCGTGCAGAAGAGACGGCGGCCTCCGCCATCATAAAGTTTGCATAAGGCTCAGGCCCCCCTGTTAGCTGTCCACAAGGAAGAACATTAGCTCCATTACGTCGAAAAAATGAAGGCTGATGGGATGAGAATAGGGGAATAAAGTGGTGGTGAGTCATCAACCACTATGGGTCTCCACTGAGACCCACCTGGCATGGAGAAAGTGGAGCTGGACTCCACCAGCGAGGGTACAGGAGGCCATCAGTGGCTGGCAGCCCAGCTGGCTGACTGGCTGTCTGTGTGGAGCCAAACATTAGACTCAGAAAGAAAAGGACAGCTTTGGGGACAGATGACTCTGACAATGATGGACAGATGAAAAAGGGAAAAAGAAGTGATAAAAGCAATGGACGTGGCTATCAAAACACCAGTGGCATGGAGACAGAAGATGATGTATGAATGGGACTTCCCACTAGACACTAAACCACGTCTGAAAATGATTCCTGTTAAACTTACTTTTTATTTTTGATCTTTTTTTAATATTTCAGTAAACACTGCAGTAAGTAGCAGACATCTGGGCTAAGAGTCTGACAAGCTGCAGCCCAGATACATGTTAATACTGTTCACATCATGACAATCAAATCTAGTTGAGCAGGAATTTCATTTTTGACTATGAGACACTTTTAGGTTCCAAACACGTAGTAAATGGACCTCTGAACTGGAATAATTTAGACAGAGATATTAAACTCCAACAGATGACAACTGATTTATTGGTCAGCCAAATTTATGGGCCAGTATTAGTCTATTACAGACATATCAGTATCCATCTGTAGATCTGCTGTTCTTTATTGGCATCAGTGAATATAGATTCTGTAAATCTGAAAACACTTTTTTTTTTTTTTACATATAATGCAAAAAATTATGCTTGGAGGGATTTAGAAATGGTGTTGGCGATTTATTTAATTTTTATTTAAATGGTCAGAAAGTGACTGATATTTAACATTGCACTGGTGTTGTTTAGTTACTTACTGAATTTGGATTTATTCTTTATTTTTTCAGTTTTCATTTTTAGAATTGGATGACATTGTAATACAGTGCATGTATAATGTACAATACTGTATCATAATGAGAAATATTTTTTTCATTAAGTTCTTTGAGTTTTCTGAGTACCTTTGCATGGTCATATTGGTGCAAAATAGGTGCACAATGCACATAGAAAAGATCGATTTTCAATCAAGTTCAACAATTCACTATATCGGCCACTCATAGCATAAATAAATTACTTTGAGCTTTTTATTGTCCGTGTTTGTCAACTATGTAAGCAAAGCATTTTTCTCCTACCAATGCACTGCAAAAAAGAAGCCTATTTTGAATGAGGACGTTTAAATCAAACCAGATTCCAGTTGACCTCTGCAGTGATTTGCATTAAACAGGTGACTGAGATTTGCATTTTTATGGAGTTCCCATGGCCTTCTTTTGCCCTTAACTCTCTTTGAACAGGCGAGGCAGGAGATAGGGATGTTAATTATGGACCACAAGGACCACAATGGGAATGATCTCAATGGCTTTATTGTGTTATCCCAGATAGGTTTTAATTGAATTATGGTCATAATGGTGGGAGCCGGTGTGGAGGGGAATGCTGAACATGGCGTTCCCTTTTTTTCAAACTGTCAAATTAACCCAATCAATTATACTAACAAAGTTTATCTTCTTTTCAGAAACAATCATTTATGATTCCATGTACAGTATAAAATTGTTTGTTCGGTGAAACGGAATGAGGTCACCATTCAAGGTCATGGGTGTTTATTAGCATCATAATGCAAAGACTGACAATGGAAAAAAATACAATAAAGCAGCTTTTACAGCATTAAAAAGGTCCTATTTGTGAGACATACTTTGTTACTATAATAATCACCTCTACAACGGAACTAAAATAAAAATTAATCTAATCTTTTATTATAAACGAGAACAAAATGCAGCATTACTGCATGCAGAGAAATTCTTTCATATCCGTAAAACAATTAATCTCCAACTGCTTTGAAAAGTTACTCATCAAAAAAATATATGTATAAATATTGAAAAATATGCACAACTTAATCATTGAGAAACTTTTTTTCAGCTTTAAGTAACCTACAGTGTTTGGTCATATCCTAATTCACTGACAAATTTGTTCCGATAATGGTTATTAATATTCATTAGTAACTTTGTAGCCACCAAGGCTTCAAACCTGACAGCAGAGAGAAGATCCACTTATCTGCTTCAATTTCGCTCAGTGCTTTCATCTAACAGTCCTTGTCATTTTAATAGGTCGGCATTTTTTCAGCTGTTTGGGAGGCAAAAAGGGTTCCTCAAAGGAAATCTGGGCTAACAATGCAAATGAGTTAGAGGATACTCTGAAGGCACCAAATTAAAAAAAGTATTTCTCTTCCACAAATGCTGTCAGATGCTGATCATTTTTATATTCTGCAAATCAAACAGAAAAAGACAAAAGTGAGGAGCGAAAAGGGAATCATTTCCAGTAACTGTGCTGCTCTGCACGCAGAGCATACAGGGCCTGGGGAATGTAAACACATCATGCACGGATGTGTATGACTGCACATAATGCACAGCAAAACAGACATAAACAAAAAAACAATGATACATATTAAGACTACAAAACGCATGGGAAACACAAATGCAGCAGTGCACTCGCAGGATCTCCTTAACATATAGAAAATGCAGAAAGATTTTAATTTCTCACCACCACAGAGTCCCTGGGCCCCTGGCAGAGAGAGGCAGGGGTCCCAGAGGACAGTGGTGGGAGGAAAGAAAGAGGATTACAGGAGTAAACAACACGATCACATGACACTTTTAATAAAGTCCATTTTCTATCTCTCCTCCGCCTCCTCCTTGTCTCCATGTCTACAATCTCCTTACCCTCATTCTCAATTTACACAATATGTCCCTTTGCCTGCCACCAGTTTCCCCATTGTTTTAATCTTTTAATTGGCCTCACAAAAAGACACCACGGTTGCCACGGGAATATGGTGGAATACATATAGTCATGCATTCATAAGGAAATTAATTATTGTCTCTGTCTTCATCATAAATTGACAATACTAACAGCAAGAGAGAAACATTGCTCATGAAGGTGAGAAATGACTCAGTACTGTAAATGAAATCGAAGTGACAAGATACTCGAATGGAATCAAGAGGGAAAAGAATGACAGCTTTTAATTGATGTTGACAGTTTGATTCTGGCACAGCAAGAATCAAATTACAAATACTTGTGTATGCAATATAGATCATATTATAAACTCTCAGGGCTTTTCTCATGTTACTCCAGAACAATATGATCCTAAAGTCCTGGTCCTAATTTTTCTACAGAAACAGACATTTCAGAGAGTGGTTTAAGAAGTGGCCATGGTTGGAGGGCCGTGCACGTACAAAGACAATAATGTGGTATGCATAAAGTTGAGTCTGATTCATGACAGGACAATTGCCAAGGAAGAGTGCTCTTGTGCTGGAATCAGGTTGTCAATGTTTGTTCAGACAGCAAAACGACATTATGTACAAGATGGACATGTAAAGCACAGAGAGGAAAGTAAGCAGAGAGAAAATCCATAACCTGTCAGAAGTGTAACAAAAGCTGAGCAGTGAAGTAGCATTTCAAATGCTAAAATCTAAAAATGGTTGCTTCACCTGAACAGTCTGTGAAATCATACTGATGCAGTGTTTATGGCACTTAAGGTGGAGATACACTTGATGTGTTGATGGTTGTGAAGTCAAACAGAGCAGGAAACCAGGACAAGCATTGCATGATGGATTCAATCTGCAGATTCAAGATGACTGACCATTCGCTGACCATTCCCTGCATTTGCATAACCATGACTCAAACTAACTTTTTATAACGCAAAACTGAGATCTAACTGTGAAATAAGGCAATGCTGATCAAACATGAACCAAGGCTCTGTTACTGCATTGCATGTGTCCAGTTTGCTGCCACTCAGTATGGTCCTGTACACGCTCTGTACAGCTTATAACGCCTTCCCAAGCCAGCGTTGTTGCGATAGCCTGACTGCCAATTGTCGGCTCCCCTCAGGTTACACTGTCAGCTCAGTCTGGCATCAGCACCGTTAGCCACAAGCTCAGCCACCCTCATGTTGAGAGCAATCACTACGCTCAGTATTCTGTGTCCAGCACCACCTAACCCCCTGAGAAAAGAGGACCGTCCTGGGTTCTGGCAGGTCTTTCTGGTTGTTTGCTTGATTTGGTGAGTCTGTAAAAACAGCACTGAATTACTTCCGAATTTCTCCGACAAATGGGTTATTGAAACACTCATCAAAAAGCCCATAAAGACAGGTATTCAGAAACTAAGTGATGTACTTATTCAGAATGACTTATAATGAGTGACTAAGTTGGGTTCACCATCTCTCTCTATTGATAGCTGCTTTTTAGCTATTGCAGGGAGAAAACCTGTAACCTTTCAGGACAATCTCTGCATTAGGCCACTCTGCCATCTCATTAATCAAAAGGGCACATAGAGAGAGAGACAGACATATCTGAGCCTGCGAAGTACACTTCACAACAATTCACATATCGACGGAGCCACAGGCAAATCCAAAGGACACCCGAGCTCGCTCTCTAAAACTCCATCAGTCGACTCAGCAAAACTGCACACATATACAGTATTATGTACATAACTTTAATGCAAAACTCATTCATAATGCTGAAATTCATACATTTATATACACTGCATACTCAACATTCATAGTAACAACTTCTCTTCAGCATGATATAAAGCTTCTTCGTGTACATACGAGCAGACAAAATCTCATTACCTAATTGCATCAGGACGCCTACACATAAATCTTTCTCTGAGGCTTTATATTAACCTGCAAGGCAACACACATCTGCAGGAATACACATAATTGGAATGTTCTATTAACACACACACTCTTTGTTCATAAGTTCTCTCTCTCTTCAACAGTATCATTTCTTTTGCTGGCTGACTTGTATTTTGTGATACAATGGCCCCGACATCCACGGAGAATAATTAAGTGACTCGCAGCACTTTTGCTCCTCATAATGGCTAATCTAAAGATCATTAGTAACAGTATACGCTTGACTTGTGTTATTTATTATGCTGTTCTGTTTCCTATTAAAAATTCTGGCTGGTTCGTGATTGATGCCGAGGCGCCCCCATGCATGCATGCATGTGTCCGCGCTGGCTCGCTGTTAACAGACAGGGTGTGGGATTTCAGCCAGTCAAGGACCTCGCTCGTGGATGAAATTGCTTTCATGTCGTGGTTAGCCATCATCATTGGCACATTATGAAACCTCAAGGTTGGGTTTCAGCCATTGAAAGGAAAAAAAACTATTCTTCTCACTGTGGGGACATTTATCAATGGTGCTGGTATAAGCGTGCTTTATTTATTGTAGCAACATTTACGGCCACTCAAACCCAGAAATATGATCCCTGTGCTCGCTCTGTTTTCCTCCACTAAATTGCTTATATTTAAGGTTTTCTACACACAGTATTTCCTGATCATCAGTAAACTAAAACATATCCATCTCTTGTTTATTGGAGGAATGGGAGGACCACGATTAGACCAATGTTTCTAAATCTGTCCTCATATTTCCTCATAGTTTGTTTGACTGATCAAAATTAAACTTAATAGCTAGAGCCTGACCGGTATGGGATTTTTAATCTGTCGCTCTATTTACAACTATGAAATGTAACCAGACAAACCCTCTTTTATGATGCAATTATAGATATAGGTATGTTTAATTTAGCAAGCCTGTTGTAGTTAAACATTTTCTGCCCCATTATTGTCCAATTGCTTGGAATACACAGATAGAGTTAGCTACCATTGAAAAGCAACGACTTCATTGCAAACTCAACAGGAAACTTCAGTGCACCTCAGCCACTTGCCTCACCAGATTGCTGTGGTAGTCATGCACTTTCAAGAAATCACTTCAATGACCGCAATATCAGTACTCATAGTGCCTTAAAGAAACTCTCTTTCCAGCACAGGTAGCTGTTGACAAGTTTTTTCTCACCTACACAACCTTTCACTCTGTGGAGGAAAAAAAAAACGTAACCTGTGTCATCTTAACATTGTAGAGAAGGGGGCCTGGTAAGAGAGAGAATACAATAACGGCAGCAATTCTCAAAAAGGTAAATGGCCAACCAAATCACCCTGACATTTCATGCTGATACTCTCTCTCTGATCCACAGAGCTGCCTACTGTATGAAAGCCAATGGAGATGGATGGCGCTGCCTGTCCCTGAACAATATAGGATGCAGTCAACCATACAACTAGTGATAAAAGCCAATGTTATCACCCTCCAGACTTCTCCCCTGGGTGAAGCTTCACAGTGCCGACTTTTCCTTCCCATCCAAGACCACCTCAATCGTATTTTTATGTATCCTAAAAACTCACCACTTTTTCCTAACAATTTGTCTTGAATGATGATGACATGGGCAAAATGTCAAAGGGTAGAGGCAGTTTGTCACCTTGAAAATGCCACACACTGAAGTAACTTTAAGTGTAACCAGAAAAAAGTATGTCACAGACTGTATGGCACACAATTATCACTGTGAAAACTAGTTTTTTTAAAAATTTGATTCTCAAAGCACCAAACCTATTAATGCAGTCAAAATTATAAACAGTTTGTGTTGATTCTAATATCATAATCACAGTTTGAAGTGAAATGTTATTTAGCATTCAGGCGTCAAAGATCTGACCTTTCTAATGTTTATAGACACAGATATTTTTTGTGTTTTCATAATGAATAACATGTTGCTTGAAAACAAACACTATTGCTATTTTCATTCCTTTTTTCGAAACTTTTTTTGCATAACTGAGGATGTTTGATCAAATGTTGCCATTTCCAATCAGCTTTTCTAATGACATGTATATTAAATAAAGTTAATGGAAACGCAGATTCTGTTAGGCTCTATACAACTTCCATCGTCCATCAAATAAGTAACCTTCTCCATCTGATTCCCTCTTTCTAAGCATTATGGCTGATGACATTTAATCGTCTCCATTGTTTGCCACGCTGTAAGACGATGGTATTGTAGTTTATTTATTTCCCCACAAGCTGTCAACTCAGCACAAATGGCATTTGTCCTTGTTGGCAAGTTGGCAAGTTTTAAAGTTATGAAACCACAACCATCCAGCATTTCACCAATTCCCTCCTGACCAGTCTCCTGAGAATACTTTAGCTCAGCACATGACATTTGGAACACTTTTGAAAACGTACAATTTCTGGTTTATACCTCTGTGGGTGACATGTGTGAGATAAACTCTCAGGATTTCATGACCTGATCAGAATACAGATGAAATCACTGGAAAGGAAAGGATAAAGTAAATGCTGAGTGCCTTTACTGCACATTAATTGCCATTTGTGATTTCCAACCATTTGGGAAGGTTACATTTACATATTTACTTGAGGGGTAAAAAAACCAAGGGCAATCAGTTAAAAAAAATTATCATTGTTGCCTTCATGCTCTCTCTCATGTTTGTGCTCATCTTTATAGTGTTTTTATTTCATCTGGTATGTCAAACTAAACAGGTTTTTTCCCCAATTTTCTACAGGAAGAGAAATGACACAGTGACTGCAAAAATAGATCAATTATCTGTGAGATCAGAGGAAAGCACAGAGTAGAAAAAAAGTTGCCTCTTTGGGTCTGAATGATAGTTTTTTAAAAATTGTTTTACACTAAAATGACAGACAGTCAATCAAAGACAAAGCTCTGGACTACAGGGAAGCCTATAAACTATTACCCCTTATATGGTTATTGTCTAAATACTGCCAGTATTGTACCCAAAAGCTTACATGGTTTGCAACTAACGCCAATATCAATTTGATGACATGTTGATTAATTTTTACATACAACACAAACTGCATGTCTTAGCTTAAATGAATATTTCTAGATCTATTTTAATGCACACTATTATTAGACGAAAACTTGATGTTTGGTTTTGAAGCTGTGCCGTCTGGGCAATTAAGGTAATGTCTTTTCTGCACTGACTCCAAAAAGCCAAGGCTGGTTGTGGCCCCTCAGGTGAAAGAGCATCTTTCTGTATCTACTGATGGAGCCAATTAAAATGCACAGTGCAGCAGAGAATGTGTGGTTGCTATACCGGCTGCCTGGGTCCTGCAGCTTTAACCCTCACACCCAAAACTAGTATTTCTTAATTATGGGTCATATATTACCACATTGAAGCTTGCTCTTCAATTGCAGTCGTTTCTGAGTGTTTCTCAGATTCTAAATTGTGTGAAATATGAAAGGTCACAGGCAGCTGAGTGTAAGATGAAAGCACTGGAAATTAGATAGTTATTGAGCTTTATTGAATCTCACTTTTCATATGATCTCTGCTATTAACATTTAAACCAATTGATACACAAAGAATTTTAGAAACGTATTCCTCGATCGTCTCTCTCTTTCTTTGCTCAGCTCACCCAATATAAATAATCAATTCTCAGTGAGGCCGGCACTGTGAAAATAGAATGAGTGTTTCAAGTGTTTATTTTAGCCAAGCCTTCTCTTCTCATTCAGCGCCATGGCTAGCTGCACACCTGATAATGAAACCCAGCAATAAGTAATGCTGTGTAAGCAGATAGAGAAGAGCTGGAAATACAAATAGGATCACCAGTGAAATTGATTATAAATGGGAAACGGGCCACTCTCAGGCACCAGTGAAGCCAAACATTACCAACGTTATTAAGCTAAATTATTGACAGAGTTAGAGACTGTGGCTGTGAAAAAAAAATCAGCGTAGTGTAGGACACAGGGAAATACAGCCTGTATACAGGGGAAATTATGTACAGTACCCCCTCAGTAGTTCAAATTGTAGATAGTGAATGTTCATATATGTTGTGACTCATGTCAACTTTAATTAAAAGATCATTTGTATATTTCAAACAAGTCAGATTAACAGTGACAGTCAGCAGCATACGTGGTTTCATTTACAGTGGAAAAAACTTATAGTGATGTCCGTCTGTGTCAAATTGATCAATGTTTATCTTAAACCATTGGAGCCGATCCCAGCTGACATTGGGCAAGAAGCGGGGTACACCCTGGACAGATCGCCAGACTATAACAGGGCTGACACACAGTGACAAACAACCATCCATGCTCTTACTCTCAATTTAAAGCCCCATGCCTTTGGACTGTGGAGGGAAGCCGGAGGACCCAGAGAGAACATGCAGACTCCACACAGAGGAGTGGAAACCAGCAACTCTTGCTGTGAGGCTAGATTGCCAACCACTACACCGCCGTGTAGCCCCAATCGGATGATTATTATAACCGATGTTTTGTTTTCCTTTATTTCTAATGCAGATTTTTTATCTAATTGACATTATTATATTATCATATGAATATAGCAGCTTCGCCGTTATCTGGCTCGCTGCCAATTCATCTGCCTTTTTCCTCAACAGTGACCCAGCGCTGTGTCACTGCAGCGGTGCCGTACATTCATGGGGCAGCCCCCTGATGAGCCCCCAGATGTTGCCTGAGGAAACTTTGTTAATGTAGATAAAGACGTTGAAGAAGTATGAAAAAGTTAAGCTGCAACATCTTGTTCCCTCGTCTTTTGCAGTTTGTTATAGGGCTTGTTTGTTTTCCATTGGAAATGACTCTTTTTCCTGACATGATTTCAATGTGCACCCTGCACCAGCCTCAGGTAATGAGACAAAAAGCAGAAGGAAAATCAGAGAGGAAAGTTCAAAGAAATAGAAGTTCCATAGTTCACATTTTTTCCTTATGTTACGCGTGAAGACACTGCTTCATTAATATAAGCAGTTATTTAAACAGCATTTAAATAGAAATGATTCTGTCCAGAGCTTTCTGATCTATAAGTGGCTGATTGCTGTAACCATGATTATCGTTAGTGGTTTCCACATTAGTGGATTGCTCATTTTTTAATTAATTTATTTTCACTGTTAATAAATCAAGCAAGGGTTCACAAATACTCCTGCAATTTCTATCACTTTTCCTGTTGAACCTAGCACTTGATGCAGTTACAACATAGAATTTTCCTGGAGTTCCTGGTAGTTCAATTGGCTGCAGTGAAACAAGTGAAGACATTTCACAACTGATTGGTGCCTCCAGGTATTTAAGGTGATCAAAGGAGAGCCAACAGTGGTGCCGCTCCACAGGCACCTCGGCCATTATCATTATTAGACCCTCTGTCATCAAGGTTTGACCATCATCACAGGGATTCATCATCTTCAATCAACTCTTGTGATTGCTGCTGATTAGAGTTAAAGCCAACCAATCATTTTCTCTCAGAAATCAAGGTAGCCAGATGGCTTTTGCCTCCCTTGACCTTAAAAAGATCAACCCTCTTAACTCCCAGAGAAGATACCATACTGGCAGTGAAAACACACTTTTTCTAATATTTTCCACAGGCAGAATGTCTCAGAGAAAAGTGATAACAGCAGTCAGCCACATATTTGTCCTTCAAGCCAGAACTGAGGAGAGTTTGTATGAGAAAGAGAGAGGCAGTGGCAGAGAGAGTGACAGAGAGACTCCCAAAGAGTGAGAAAGAGAGAGTGACGACGAAAGCAATTAATGAAAACAAAGCCCCAATTCCCAGATGCCTTTGAATCGTCCACTCTCCTGATATGTCCCTGCCTTGCTATGCTGTGCATGCTCTCCCCAGCTGCCATCATGGCTATAAATATCACTTATCACACTAACTGACTTCTCTCTTGAGAGGGAGGGGAGAGAGAGAGAATAAAAGGGACCAAAAATACTGGTGCAGGTATGATTGCTTGCCAAGACAAATGGCATCCATCAACTTTAGCTGAGCTCCATATTCATCCGCAATTGGAATCCAGCCATGCATATACAAGGAGGGAGCGGAGGGAGATGATAGCTGGTCTGGTTTGATCATGTGTGCCTCCAACCACCACCTCTGATTCACTAAAACAGAACATTTTCCACTATTCTTAAGTGTTGATTTTAATGTCATAATCACTTCTGGGTGACTGGAGCGGGGTGGAAAGTTTTCTTCCCACTCATGACGCTCATATGGCTCTAGGGCAGATTTTATTTTGAACTTTTAAACTTCAAAAACATGTAAATAGCTCTGACAGATGTGGAATTATATAAACACTGGCAGGGTGTTGATTTTAACACCCTCAAAAGTTAAATTAACATTGATGATTTTGCTGTGTAGCAGAGCCCTGGCTGTGCTGATCAATGTGAGCGGTGAGAGAACCAGAGAGATGGTGCGTACGTGCAAATGCATACACTGTATGTGTTACTGTGCGCGAGTGAAGCTTTGCCCTTCAACACACACACAGGCAGAATGAGTGTGCATGCAAAAAACATTCAGCAAAGGTTGTGAATCTTTTTCTGTGCTCTGTCTCTCTATTAAGTTTAGCTACAGAGCAGCGCCTGGCATCTGCTCCCAGTATGAACAAAGTCCGTCTGCACAGACACCTACCATGGCCTACCCAGCATGGATCAGCACGACACAGCGGGACCTGGCAACGTTGCTGAGCCCTGAAGGGAAACATGCCTCCGCATGAGTCCAGCTACACACCCACTTGTAAATCTGGCTTCTGCCTCTGCATCGCAGGTAGCCATCAGTGGGGGATTGAGCTTCACACATGGTTCTGCCTCCCCCCCTTCTGGAGCTGTCCATCTCACCTTTGCACCACAAAAAAATATTCAAAACTTGCTGCTCAGTCTGTGGTCTCTGCAGCTGCACAGCACTCTACTCTGTATATTACTTCATTTCCAACTCAAAATTAATCTCTGCTCATATAAACTCTCTTCTTGTTAGTCAGAAGCGAGTAGAAAAGTAAAGGAGAAAAGAAACATGTATTTGAGCATAGCTTTCTTTACGCCTTATCCTTAACAAAATCAGAAGAGGGTTCATATAAATGCTACAACCAAAGTTTAATTAAGGTCTACAGTGAAAGATGGTGAGGCTATGGCAGATATAATCGCATAATTTGACTGAAAAAAGTATATCGGGATTACTCAGTTCAACACATACAGCATCCTTTGAGCCAATACTAACATCAATATTTGACAGTTCAGTGATTCAAAGTAAATGATATATCTGCCTATAATAGTGTTTTACTTAACCACATATACATTCCAGCATGAATTTGGTGTTAAAGTGGTGACAAAGATATGCATGAGACAGAATCATTGTCACAGTTAACCTAGTAGATTACTGTCTGTAACTATAAAGTACTCTTTATAGTAGCTATATTATAACTTTTTATAGTAACCAGAGAATGCTTCGGATAGCAGCGATACAATTCTATTCTTATTGCTTTGTTTTGATTGCTACGTCTCAAACTCTAAAAATTACATTTCCCACAATATCATTGTTTTTTATGGGTTATATTACCCCTGAACTTTCCACAGAAGAAGTCTCACTAAGAGGAATAGACAAAAAGGAGCCAGTTCTTTGGAAGTACTGCGCTGTGATTTAGCTAGGCTGAAGTTACCTTTGGGCACTGAATGAGCCATACCTCATTCATTCTCCTGGCCTGGCAGAGTCACTATAAACTTCAGAGAGTCTTTAAGGTGCCTTTGGGGGTTAACCTCCGAGTTAGGTTAGAGTATGTTGTGGACCAAATCCAATAGAGATCAATATAGCTTGGCGACAGAGCTGAAGCAGTGAGCTGTTCTTTCCCCATCTGTGGCCAGAACACAACAATCACCACTGAACTAAGGAAGGAATGCAGTTTGCAATTCTTAAAATATTATATTCCAAGCTATTTTTTTTTATTAGTTCCCAATGCTTGCCAGCTCTATAATTTTTCAATTATTATTATTATTACCAAGGACCACACCGATTCCATCCTCCACACACTCAAGGGTTTGTTTTTTCTGGGACTGTTTTCTTTTTCAGCATACATAAATAATTCAGACAACAAATAGGAAGTAGTTATTGTCCTAGAGGAAGACTTGTAGTGTGCTTCCACCTTTCTGTAAAGGCCCTTCATTTGATAGTATGGCCATACCCATGTGCACAAAGCTTTCACAGAAATAGTTCATTTTAGAAGAACCTAAGTGTTCTGGCAAAGAGCCCTGACCTCAACCTCATCCAACACATTTGGGATGAATTGAACACAGAGTGCCAGCCAGGCCTCATCTCCCGACATCAGTGCCCAAACTCACTAATGCTCTATAAGAGATCATTCCTGCATCCAGTTTTCAGAATTGTGTAGAAATCCTTCCCAGAAGAGTGAAGGCTGTTATAGCAGCATTCACAAAATGTTCATTAGCAGGTGTTCATGTGTCTGCATACTTTTACTCATATTTTGAAGCTGGTTAGTGTATGGGCATCAGAAGCTTTAAGAAATATTTCCACTTTAACTGATCAAGCAAACAAAACAATTTAAGTGTCTGGAACAAAACTTTCAGGCATGCATGATAGGTAAGCAACATATCCCAGGTTCAGTACTCTTTTTATATTGATCCCCAAACAGTCATGAAAACAGCTATTTTAAAGTATTTTCATTTTTCCAAGCAAGGAGCTTCCAATTAACTTCTCTGTTGTTTTGCCTGAACTTGTTCATGAGCCCCTTTTCCTTCTCTATGTGATGTGTACAACATAGAACATGAATCATGTCTGCATACATTGGTTACACAGTTTTTCTAGGAGTGCTACACTGCATTAAGTTCTTAAATAGGACTCTTGCTCAGTGTGAAAATAGATCTGTTGTTTAGCTTTATATAAGAGCAGAGTTTCTCATTAATTATTCAACTTTTATATTCCTAAAGAATGTCCCATCTTATTAATGTGTTATGAGCACAAAGATGGCCCATCTTATTAATGCGTTTGGAGCACAAAGAGAAAGTAGAAATATATTACAAAGTGCTTCTTCATTGGTATTCCATAGAAAAATTATGAAAAGCCAAAACAGAGACACCAGGCACATTTTAGACAAACTCTATAACGATCACAGGGTACTGCTTGCATAGTGATTTCTAAATTTATGAAAAACTGATACTAGCCAAGAAGTCCTCTGAATATTAAGCATAAAGTCAGAACAGATATCAATGCAGACATGTCCCATAAGCCTTGATAAGAATGGCTTTGCGAGAACAAAACAAAGTTTTCTTTTTCTTAAATGCAAATAATGGAAGATGACAAACGCTATTCCATTATCTTCCACAGCTTAGCACATCACTATCTTCCTCCTCTAGGCAAATATTTTAAGTATTTATAACTTTATTGAAAGATTACATGTGTAAGTCATTTGCAATCTATCGATGAAACGCGCAGTGGGGCACAAATCCATAATTCTCTGTTCCCCATCTAAATAATACCGAGATATGCTATTAATGATACATGAATGTAATTACATCTCTCAGAGCATTTTGCCTAATATGCCAAATGAATGGGGAAGGAGAATGATGAGAAAGCAGCAGGCGTTAATTAGCCTCATCCATGAGCAAAAGAGCTTCTATTTTGCAGAGGCGATGTTATTACTTCAAGCTGATACAAGTTCAGATTAGTGCAAATAAATTACTTCAAATGCATTTTGGTTCCCTGATTTAATAGAGGTCAGAATTTAATGTGTCTTCCCATTGCAGGAAAAAGTGGGGAATCATTAAGTTATTTAACTCTCTGTCACACTTTGTTACAGAGGGTTGCCTGCAGAAACTATACCATTTATTTTAAACTAGGGTTTTTATGAGTGTAATGACAGCATGGGACAATCCTCCAATGTCAAAAAACAGCGATGTACACAGCTGTTAACTTGATGAAATGACAGCTCGGATGAAATGAAGAGATGCAATGGGTGACAGAAGGACACTTTTTACTTGATAAAAAAGGAGGTAATCTTTTCTTTTCTTCTGTAATGAAGAATTAAATTACAATGACCAGTAAAGTGGAACCTCATTATCCAGATTTCGAATGTCTTAATTGAATGGGCAGAATGAATCAAACAGGCCTACATTATACTGAAAAACTAGAATATTAACTGACCGCTTTAATATTAATTGTACAAGAACAAGACTTCTCTTGTTCTTGTACGTGGCATCCTTGGAAACCTTTATCCAATCTAATAGTAATTCAGCTCCACTGAGGGAGTTCATATTAAGGCCAGGTCCAACAGTATCAAACACAACCCCGCTTGATAGTGCACATATATTTCCAGTAAATATTGGAAAAATATCAGTCATTTGAACAGTAAAACATGTTCAGGGCTGGAATTCCTTCTATTAAAACTTGAAAGAACATAAATATCTCAGCACAGTCAATACAGTACCAGTACCAGGGAAATCCCTGCTATCTATAATGCTGTCTGGCTTTTTTGTTCTTTTTCTGTTAAATGGGTACTATTTACCAAGCTTCTCTGTCTGATCAGAGTTGGCTGGAAGATTAGTAAACCGTGCAGTGCATGTTCT
>CAFUXE010000393.1:161306-185408 GCA_903364295.1 Serranus cabrilla
TGAACGTATTTTAGTGTGAACGTGTTCACTCAGTCATATAAATGTGACCTGACAGCCACTTATTAATATTTCCACTTCCCTGGGGGTATGCAAATACACCTTGTCCTCTGCAAAGTGCTACTGGAGACCTCTCTGGTTGAGATCCAAATCACAATAACTTATCCTCAAACTCCAGCAGGCATATTCACTGTGTATAAATGTATATCTGAGGCTGTGTGTGTACCCCGACGTTGTATATGTGTGTGTTGGAGATATGGAAAAGGGCCGGCGCAGGAGCTGAGAGTCAGAGCATCAGAAAAAGAAAGAGCTGAGCACGGAGGCATATAATCTGAATTCAAAAGCAATCATTTTTGTTCTCAGCTCATAAAGCCGTCTTCTGTTGATGGGTAAGGCAGTAAAAATCACAGGGATGAAGGTAAAGAATGGATCTGAAAGAGACTGCTGTGATGCTTGCGCTCACACAGGAGCAGCTGGTATCAGGAGGAGGAGCACGAGTTGACCTCCAGTGAGTTATACGTATAGTATAAGCACAGTTACAGATAATTACAGTAATTAGACTCCAGATAATACAGCAATTTGCTTCCTGAGTCTAAAAGGAAAACCTCTTTATAAAATAAGAAAACAAAAAAAAAAACTCAGATTTTGGACACAAACTTAATTTGTAAAACACAAAGACTTAATTAATTGATAAACTGAAAATTAATCAGTTGGTGGATATCACCTTGGCTGTGGGAAAGAGCAGGGGAAAAGCATGTTTTTTGACAATTCAGAGACTAAAAGATGAATCAATTAATCAAAAATAATTAATTGTTAATTAAAGTAATTTGCTAAAGAGTTATCATGGTGAGATTATAATCTTGGCAGGACCAGCAGCTGGCATAAGCAATACAGGCAAATGGTAGGTTTACTCAGGTAATGTAGGGACACACAACAACTGGAAGAGAATAAGAAAAACAGCACTAATCTTTATCATCATAATTTAACAACTAATTTATTTTATAAAGCTGTAAGGTTTGGACACACCTTCTCATTCAATGTTTTTTGTTATATCATTGTAGATTAATACTGAAGACTTCAAAACTATGATACAACACATATGGAATTATGTAGTAAACAAAAAAGCAGAACCAGAATGTGTTTTTAGATATTTTAGATTCATTAAAGTAGCCACCTTTTACTTTGAAGGTCTCAAACAAAAGGTAAGAAATTCCACTAATTAACTCTTGAGGAGGCGCACCTGTGACTGAAAACCATTCCAGAATGATAAGTCCATCAAAACAAAAGGTGGAAAATATAAAACATATTCTGGTTGTGTCCTTTCATAGTTTTGACATTGACAATTTACAATGTTGAAAATAAAAAAATATATATTAAAAGAAAACATTGAATGAGAAGGTGTGTCCAAACCCTTTAACTGGTATTTATGTATGTATGTACATGGTTAAAGACAGCAAAGTGTAAAAGTGGGTCAGGATTTAAAAACCTGTGGGACCCTGTGCCATCTTTGTTGTGCTCCCTCTTAGTGGTATGCATAAAGCAGTCACATTAGCTGTGTTTTGCTGTGCTGAATACAACAGGAAAGCATTGCAGTGCAGTAATATCTCAAGTGCATTAGAGATCAACAAAAGCTGTGAAGATGCTCTTATCCCTCTACATAAATGTCTTCCTTCACCTGATAATTCTCCCTGTCTGTCTGTTTTCAGTGTCTCCAGCATGTCTGTGTTTGTTTGTGTCCAAGTAGGCCCACTGGTGCAGCTTGCCCCAGTCAGAGTAAAGTGTTATTCAGAGTGCCACTGTCAGTCCCTCTTAGTCCCTGGAGAGGCTGTGTGCCCTCTTTAAGCCCTTCAGCGGTATCTGCAGGCACGCTCAACATGGAGCTTACACCGCTGCTACAATTCCCTTTGTCTTTGACTTTCAGACTTTTTATCACAGTGGGGAAACTTTGGCTGCCTGTGAATTAGATCAGTGAGGAAATGAACCATCATTTCTGGCCCGATCAAATTTAGGTTCATGACGATGTGGAAATTGTGAGATTTATGGTGCAAATCATAACTTTACTTGAAGATATTCTAATTTTGTAACCGCGTCTATAAAAGGTGGGTCGATTTTAGCAAAGCCTGTTTCATTTTACTATTTTGATTAAGTCCTCAATGACTCAATGAACTTTTCGCTTGGTAATCTTTATTGCTCCACAGCTTAATGAAATCACATTTCACAGAGATTTATGATGTGACTGAGATAGTGACTTACAACTTTGAGCAGTGAAAATTGATTCCTTTTGCACCTTCTAATTATGCAGGATGTCTCGAGGTGAGTGATCTACATGACAGGATCCTACATATGAAAGCTCCCTAAAGTAGTCGTGATTCAAGACCTTGAACAGTGAACAGTACGGTGTGAAAATACAGTATAGAGCATGTAAATGCACAGCGCTCTTTGATGCACAGCATGCTCAAAATACAGTTTACAAGACTGACTGTCTGAGAGAAACATGCAAATGAAGTGATTAAAGTTCATATTTAGACCTACAGCTAATTGTAATACATTACTTTACACTTAAGCGTTGCCTTTAAATTTACATTGTTTCTGTAAGTGAGAAATCCATGATGAGAAAACGTGAGTGGGGTTTGTTTCTCACCCAGCGATTTAATGATTTCTCAACCTTGAATCACAATTAGAGGTGAGAGCATTCCACTCCTCCTGTGCATTACAACATATAAGTTTACCCCTTACATTCTATCACTCCTCCAACTATACCTAACTAATTATATATCTGCTCTGTAATCTGGTTTCCTCATAACCTCTCCCCTAACACTGCCTAAAACCCTGCAAACCTTGTAGAAAGTGTGTGTATCTGTGGCATACAGCTGGATATTTTCAGCTCATGCAACTGCAACATAAAAGCACAGCTATTGACTGTACAACCGCATTTGTTTAGATTGATAAAAGGTTTTTTTTTTTTATCCAATAAGCATCAGTGAAAAGCTGCACATACATGCATACATGCCAGCTCATTACTGGTTCAACTTCACTAGCTCACATATCAATTTCATCTGAAGAAATACAATATATGGTTATTATTTCATTTAGAGAATAGATTGTAAACTGAAAAAAAAAAATTTTGAATACAAAGAAAAACAAATCAGGGTCTTTAAAATCAGCCTTTAAAAATCTGACTGTTCGAGACGATATATGGAATAACAGCAATATAAAATCTTAAACACAAGTTTACGTTCACGGTACTACAAGCTGCAACAGAACTCTAACTTTTTGTGAATTTAGGAGAAATCTATAAAATATAGTACAATAAAGACCTAAAAGTTTGTTTTGGATGTTTTTTTCCATTGTTGTGAAAGAAGACATGTTATTTGAGAAAAAAAAATAGCCCAAAACCTCAAAACTGACCAGTGCATGAAAAAAAAAATGCTGTTTTTGTCGGTTGTGTTAAAATTACTTATTCCAAAAGCAACAATAATAATTTCTTTTCAGCATTGGCAGTAAATGAATACAACAAATGCTGCATTAGTGGTCTTTGTCTGCACAACTTTCAGTTTCAAATGATCTCATGGCTTCACAGTTGGAATTTTAATTTGACAAATGTCTCGGACAAGTCAGACCGTCTTCTTTAGATTTTGAATTCCCTTGTGGTTGACAGATGCCATACAAATAAGCCGTGCTTACCCACACAACTGTCTCTCATATTCTGTCCTACTCCACTGCCTGGTTGTAACACCATCCCTTCCATCAGTTCAACACTGTTTAACACATCACAATCCCATTTACATCAACAGCTGTCACACAACAACTACCTGCAATAGACTGCTGAAGACATTAGCTGTTGTATTTAATTAGTAACTGGCCAACAGCCATCTTTTCCTCATGAGGACATTCATCAACATCACCAGTTGTCTTCATCACATCAGCAGGAAATTTCCTCATACTCACTTGACAAGCCAATAATTAAGTGCTTAGAGACTATTCTAATGTTCACAGCAAATTCACAAGTTTGTCTTTCCACATTTTCTATGTTTACTTGGGTAAATGGCAAGTGAGCGTCTGCAAAGAGGCAGCAAGGGAAACTTTTAGCACTAAGGGAAAGAAATAACAGCAAAAAGCCTTTTTGGCACCTCATGATGTAAGTGTGCTTTCTGTCTCGCTGTTTTAATGCCGTCTTCCATAAAAGTACCATTTTCTGCTCTGCACTTTCTTCTTCCTCTTTCCTCTTTTATCATGTGACAGGTTAGCTATCAGAAAGCAGTTGGAGAGTGGAGGCATCAGCTATTTCTGAGCAGGTAGTGGTCACACAGTTAAAGCCATTCTTAGTGATATAGTTACTGTATAATTGGAAAATTAAAATACATACATAATGACTCAAAAGACAACTTTAAAAGACTTATCTCAAATATTAAAAAGAAAAGCAAAAGTGATGGGGCTAAAACAAGGTGTCCATCCACTGACTTAAAGTCTCTACCTTCGGCTTTTCCTTTTCTATGTCTCTTTAAATGTATTTCTCAGGTTCACCCTCTGACACAAACATCCATCTGACTGTTCTGAAGACACAAGACATCTGTTAATTGCAAGTAGCATTAAAAAACGATAAATTTTCTTGAATCGTTTTGTATTGACAGTGAGGCAGACAGACAATTGTGTAAAAGTCAATTTGGCAATCGGTCAGAGCGTGCTAAACAAAAGACACACAATCACAAGCGTGATTTGAGTGAGTAATTAAAGCAGGAGATGACATATTTCACCACCTCCTCCCTCATTGCTTCTTCTGAGCTTCCTCCTCTCTCCTCGCCTCTTGCTCCTCCCAGCTTCCTTCCCAGTCATTTGCCGCTTATTAGAGAGTCTCTCTGTCAACCTTGTCCCATCTAATTCTCACCCAATTACAATCTAAATGAACCACAGGACTGCTTAACTTGCTTTGCCTCTTCCCATTGTTTAATTTGTGACGGTAACAAACTCTGATTAGGCCTCCGTAAAGGTTCATAAATTAAGCACTCAAGGCCGAATTAATCACCATTCCCCAGGAAGATAAATGGGCAATATTCAATTTTTCCATATGGATCCCACTGACAACAATAACAGCACTGTGAAAAGAAGAACACTCAATGACAATGACTGCATATTTTCCAGGCTGTGGCATTTTGACCAGGGATGGCCGTTCATCAGCAGCCAGTAAAATGTCACTTACTGAGAATTTCTGTCTGAGCTAGCGTAAAGCCTTCAGCTGCAATGTTTGCACTAAAGCAATTTTCACTAGCATCTGCGTTCAGGAGGCAAAACTGGGCCAATTTGATTAATGTCATTGTCTCAACGTGAAGAGCGTGGACGCCACAATAAGAGGTTTGCCAAAGAGGTAAAAGGTGATTGTAAATAAGGGATAGACAAAAGGAAAGAAAGGCAGAACAAAGGTAAAGGCATTATATTAAAAGAAGAAGGAGATGGTAAATGTAATGTAATAATGAAAAATGTAAAGTGGGAGAACACCCAGCCAATGGTCGTGGAAACAGACAATCCCACAGAGCTGCACTGATCACCATCCAAGGAGAGGGGGAGCAAAACAAGAAAATGAAATGCAATTGCCCGATTCTGACAGTGGATCTAGTTTAGCATACAAACAGGCAGCGGATAATTAGTCTCAAGAGGGAAATCAGCACACACTAAGTGGGAAAAAAAGCTCTCAATATTAACACGGCTGTCCTCAAATGACAGGGCAGACACTTTACAGGTCTAACTGTCGGCTGCTGGAGATTTTCACCCTCCCCTCACTTTGCTACCGCATCACTTTTATCTCTGGTATATATGGAGCAATGCATATTTTGAAAAGTATCAATTATTAAAACTAATAAGTAGCTTTCAACATTATGTTGACATGTGCAATATAAGCATCAAATTGCTGAGAAATGATCTGATCCTATCGCTGTAGATGTGAAAGACTACTGGCTAATGGGAGGCAGGGTGTCAGTCATGTACACTTCATATTTTGAAATATGTTTGACCAATGAAGTTGCTCACTCAAACATACAGTGGAGATTGTGGCTACAATGGAAAGCCCCAGAACATCAGCGAGGAGTAAAATCCCTCTACGAAAATAAAGAACACTGACCAAACCCGGCTGATCAATTACCACAAAAAAGATTCTTAAACCTGTAAAATCTAAATACAAACCAAAGTCCCAAGACAACATAATTCCCTATTCCTGTCCACATCTATTTCATTTTTTAAAAAAAACACCAACTGCAAAATCGTTCACTATGCGCTGCCAATGAAAGGCAGCCGCCCTTCTGCCATTAGAGGGCCTTAAGTCACAAGCTAAACTCTTCTTTTCTTTAATTCCCAGATGGTGGAACAAGTTACTTCATCAAAGTCCCACCTAGTATTTAGGAGGAGGCTAATGACCCAGCTCTCTCATGAACACCTTCAAACTTGGATACATGGATATGTATGATGGGGGAAAAACGATATATGTTCACAGATAAGAGCTGTTAGTTGTGTGGCGAGTAGGAGCCCAGTCTGAAGCTTTTGAATGTGAGCCATTAGTGAGATACAGTACTGCAGGTTTCTGATTCCCCAGGTGTGCATAATGTTCTTGTCAATTACCGTATGTTCTGTCAGCAGTGCTGCAGAGCCTTTCACTGAGCAAAACACCTTATCCTGGCATGCTGATGCTGTCATCCGGACACACACAAAAAACATGTACATGTTTACACAAATGATATACAGAGAATGATACCACACACAGGCACAAACAATACCATTTTATACCCACACATACAGTTTACTTGAGGGACTGCTCCAGTATATATTACAGGCAGCAACTATGGCGGCCCATTTTAGCATTCTTTTTTTTCTGTTCATCCAAAAAAACAGCAGCATCCACATCTAACCAGTGGCCAATTCTGCCTCACTCTCCCCCTCCCATACCTGTGTATGTCTGCTATTGAAAGAGGGGTCTTTGACAAAGCCAAATGCTCTGCAGACAGCTGGGTTGTTGATGTTAACACGCTGTTCTGTTTATTTATCTCAGCTTTTTTTTTTTTCATTATTATTATTTCAATTTTATAATTCTGTTATTTTGTACCATTATGCAGAGTGCATCTCTGCATGTGTGTATATATATATGACTGGTATTTTTTCATGAAGATTGAAAGAAACTGGGAAACACTGAATATTGCAGCTGCAAAGACATGACACTGTACATGCATATAATAATACAGGATATATGTTGCAGTCTGCAAAAAATCTGTTTACATAAGGATTATTATCATAGTGTGATCATTTATTTTGGAATAATTGGGTTTGCTTTCATGAAATATAATGATCTTTAGAGTAAGAACAGAATGCGCTCCAAATATAATACTGGTGTCTGATTGGTCTGTGGGCTCTAATGCTGCCATTGTGTATACTAATAAACAGTACAGAAACCAGCACACTGTATACTACTAGTGTCATAATATTACAGTAAATTCAATTACGTTTCTGAATTATCTTATTTGATGCTTTCCAACACAGTCAACCACACTGCTGATGTGAAGAAGTGACCGTCCCATTATTACCTTGTCCACTGCAATGACTCACTCTGAGACCTGACTCACATCAGTGAAGTAAACTGTCCTAACAGAGGAAAAAATTGAAGTTGCTGGAATGCCCTAAGATCTAAATGGTGACAGAAAATGAGACTCTCTCTCCCCTTGACAGCAATCAATGGGCTCCAGAGAGGCACCTAAGCCCTAATTATTGTTGTTCAATGGTCATCAGCAGATGAATGGTTGTACAAGGGCAGTTTTCACATACTGTATAGACAAACCTTCATGTTCACCGCACAGGAGAAAACCCACAATGACAAAGGGAGAACCACAAAATGAAGCACAGGAAGACCACAGTCGACTGCAGGGCATTACAGCTGTACTTTGTCAATTATGTTAAGTCCTGGAGACAGTCCAGTCCAGTCCATTGTTTCCCCCCTCTGGTATTCCCATAAACTTCCTATAACTGCTAACAGAATATGTTTTAGTGCATATATGCTGCTGTACGACAAAATGCTACCGCCAAATGTGGATAGAAATTTAATTTATTTTTTCTTGTCTCTTGCATTTTGCTCCCATTTCAAAACTACGTTTCTGTTTGTTTTTATCAGCCACATCACAGTCAATGACGGTGTCCATTTGCTTTTCTACATTCACATATGTCAGCATCAACATCTGTGAAGAGAGGCAGAGCATAATGAAAATGTCTATCATTGAAACGGCTCACATTGCTTTTCCCATCAGGATGTGTGTTACTGCAGCTGAATTATAAGACGCAGGTGAAGAAAGCACAACCAGCTAGAAAAGCAATTATCACTTAGAAAGCTATATTTTTACACATCATATGATGCTGAAAAGAAAACGACTGACAGACTTCCAGAGGTAAAGCACACACACACACACATTCAGCACTAGATGCTGAATACTAAACATGAACAAACGAAATCCTCTGGGGTCATGTTTCGGTCGAATAGAAGCAGGCACAGAGAACTCTGCACTGCAAGCAGAGAAACAGCGCTTTACTGTGGAGATGAAGACAACACATCATAATAGGCCTAATGCTTACAGAGGAAGTCACTTGTCAAATAGGAAGCAGTCAGCCCTGGAAATATGGCTGTTACAGTAACTTGCACACGAACTGCTCAATCTCACTGTCGCGCTACAACACAGCGAAATACACAAAACAGCAGGCAAAGAAAACATATGTGAATCCTTAGGCCATACACAACATGGAGTAAGAAAAGGCTACGTTTTCATGAGTGGTACCAATGCAGCGACATGACAACACCCTTCACAACAACTCACCGGATATCAAACGATTGTGCTGGAATAATAAAACAAGTGCTGGATGGAAAAGCTACCAGGAGTGAAAAACCAAAGGATATAAAACAAACACTGCTTTTTGCCAGAGATGAAACAGAACAGATGAGACTTTCTTCCCTGCACCAACATGCACCTGTACCATGGTCCTTGATTACAGCTACATTTTCAGAATTGCTGTGAAAGGCTGCATTTAATACTGAACTGAAATACAGTTTCATCACCACTTGTAGTGGGAATTTAGTGGAGCTTGAATAAAAATCCAAGAAGGAGACTGAAAAATACACAGCTCTTGGCTGTGGAATGCAGCAGAGCAAAATATTTATCGGTACATTTATATGGTCTGAAATCAATATCTCAGATGGATAAAAATAACCAAACACGCAGCTAGAGTGTCAAAAATTCAAACACAAAGTTTTGAACTCCACCTCAGTGCAGTCCACTAGTTGATAAAACTTCTGTGAGGCACTAAACACAGGCTTGCTCACAGAAAACAAAGACGCAAACATCCATAAGCAAAGGTCACCAGAAAAATCATAGTAATACACGGCAGAATAGAAGTATCAACATTCATTTTAACTCATTGGCACTGGCATTTCTGTTGGCGTCAGCTGTAAGTTAGATAGTGGAGCGAATAAGCCATTAATCATTAAGTTCGAGGTATGATGCCCTACTACTTCCCTCTCCAGCCAGACTGATGCAGAGGTTGAGAGTCAAGAATGTGACTGATCTTCTTTATATGGCATCAACTGTCTGAGCAATCACTGCAGTGTAAAACAGCCTGAAGCCAAACAAACATTACTTAATCATTTCTGACAGCAAACTGAAGACGGCTGACAGCTGAATAATTATTCACCTGACAAATATATTTTTCAACTTATAGAAGGCTTGTCACTTGAAATGAGTGATTTCAGGTGCTTCTATTTTTTGTCTTAGTTTGGGGAGAATGGCAAGACATAGTGGAGTTGAGTTTAACACTGCTAATGAAAAATCCTCCTTTTTTAAAATGTTATTACTATTTATGCTCAGATGGTGTCAAATGCAGCTGAATTGACAAACTACGCCTGCCAGTCCTGCAAGTGATTCATAGATTATCTCTTGGCATCCACTGACAAGTGAAATGCTTTCAAAATTTAAATCTGACATGCTTTCAAACACTTCCTCTGAGGAGGGAAGAGCAATAAATGCGATTTAGTAACAAGTGGGATTTTTCTGATTGTTGCAGTTAAATCATCATCAGAGGTCTCCTCCATAACAGCCTGCACGGTCCGTTTTATGAGAGCCATTTAGATTTGAATTACTTCCCAGCAGCATTTCCCAGCAATCAGAAATCCAAAGTGTATGCCAGAATAACAGCAGAAGAAAAAAAAAAAAGATTTTGTCATGGAGCACAACATGGCATATTTTGAAAAATGCTGTTTGGTTTGAACACAGTAAGTGTACTCACTTTGATCGATGTTCCCGTCTGCTTTCCCCTTCTCCTGCAAACAGAGAGCACACACAAAAGTGGTTATTACAGGCTTGGAGGAGTGAGACAAAAACAGCCCTTTCTGCAGATTTTCGCGCACCATTCGTTACTGTGCCTCTCCTCTTTTCTGGGTTCAGAGAAAGACGACGACAGAAAACAAAGGTGAACGGACGGAACGAGAATGGGAAAGAAAAGAACAGAGTGAGAGACAATATGGTCGATGACAGCAGAGAAACGAGAGGACCTTTACAAAGGCGGATCCCAGAGTCAATTCAATCACCTTAATTGGAAATACACTAGCCAACACGCTGCAAGATGGCAGTTGTCACTATATTGTGCTGGAATGTTTATCAGGATGTCAAACAATTGATGGCACAAGGATAAGCTCTGATTTATTTGTCAGTCCTAACTGTGAGTGTAATATTGGCATGAAGCTTCAAATACATCTGAATAAATGTCACTTTCGTTCATGGCTTTCCAAATACTGTCTGTGGATGTGATTGGGTGATGAAAGGGACAATTGTGTCCAGCTATGAGGTACATGAATAGAAATATTCAAAAATGAACACAAACAAGTTTGTTGTACCAAAAGGTACGGTTAGACTTTATATCCACCAGAAATATTTTGGTGATCAATACATTACAGTAAAAATTAAGAAATGAATTACTGACTTCATGGAATTTCAGCTGACAATGACTTAAAATAACACAAATCAAGGCTGAGGACTACTAGGGATGCCACTTTAAACCAGGTTTTTAATGGTGAATTTTGCATTTGCTTGTCTCTTTTCTCTGCTCTGTGTTGGTGCAGGCAGCAGTGTAACTTCAGAGCAATAGCACGGCAGAGAGAATCAAACTGACTTGAGGTTATATTTTACTGAAACCAACAACAACAGACAACAAACACAAGTGCAACAACATCCACAAGGAAGGAAGGAAGGAAGAAAAGCACCACCGAACAAGCAGAACAGAAACCTGCACAAATGTGATATTTGACCACTCTGCCAGCACATGGGGCCACTGTAATTGAGGATTGTCATAAAGAGGCTGTAAAGGCTCCATTCTATGGCTATACAGAGAAGATATAGTGTAATATGAAACTAGAAGACCCCTTTACTTGCATGTGGCCCTGTCCACCACTGCACCCTGTTAGTTTTACACCACCATACAGAATTATTTCAACCCCAGATGGTCTTCTTTCCAGTTAAGTTGAAGAAGTAAACATACACCTGCATTTATTTCTGATGAAAAGACAGGTCATCATGATTTTCTTATTATTTAACCATCCACATTTATATAGAGCAGACTATATTCACGCTCATATTCTCTCAAATGCAATCACAAATTATTACATTTATATCATACTTTGATTATTACACTAAAAAGAAAAAAAGAAAATAGTAATATATGCTTGTTTTCTCATTATATTATGATCTGGCAGATAAACTAGCAAATCACATGCATGTGCATAACAGACCATGTCGGTTATGTCAAAAATAACGAGTGTCAATATGTTTCAGTGTAAACTTTGATCATTCCAGTCCCAGCTCACAGACAGCCACAAGTGAGGTGTAAGCTCCCCACATCCCACAGGACAATCACATCTGATCAAATCAGCCTCCTGTCTGTCTGAAAATGTCTACTATCAGGAGACTTACTTTGGCTAATCAGGAGATAATGCTGCCATGTTGCATCATCAATTTCTGACTTGACACAGGTGTTCACTTCTTCATTTTGACCTGAAGAAGACCGCTGTTTAAACGTTGTATAAGGAATTTCTACATGAAATAAATAAAGCAGTTTTAATTATTTTTTTACGTGCATAATTTGGTCTTTACACTTCTCTCTTTTGTTCACGCTACAACAGTGAGCAAACGTGCACAGCGTTAGCTTGATTGTTTCGGCTAGGCTGCGACAGGCAGCAAGTGCAGTCGCAGTTTTAAAGCATGTAAAGTAAAGTATGTAAACTTACTGCTCTCTGTCAGCTCACTGTCAGCTTTTCTGTTGTCGTGGTTTCGTACCAGCGTTCATAACCGCAGCTGGTACGTTAATACGCCTGTAAATATTTGCTGCTAGCGATATCAGCAAGACACGAGGTTAATGTTGCTCCTGCAGCTTCAGCCATGCTGCTCTGGGTCCGAGGGGGCGTGGCTGCAGCATAACAGACACCAGCAGACCTGGGACCAGCTGACCACCTGCCCAATGTGGATGCATCCAAATGTAAATGAGTAAAAGTAATGATTTTTCTCGAAAAGTAGAACCATGATGCATTATTGCAAGCACTCAAAAAACATGTGCTGTTACATGAAATGTAGTAAATGGAGGCTAACTTGTGCCTGTGTGGCTGTGAAAAATTTAAACAAAGTTACATAACAAACTTATTTTCAGTCAAACTTCATTCTTTTCCTCAACCTGTCCAAGTAGTATTGTTTGAATTTACACCATTAACCAAACCCTGTTCAAAATTGAGACCGTGCAGCATCGAATTAGGCCACCTGTGCCTGTGCATCAAAAAGTGACACCAAGTCAGGAGACTACTCGTCAGTTTATGACAAGTACTAAATGAGAACAAGTTGCAGCAGTTCAGAAACATTAAGATCTGAAGCATCTGTGGTTTGCAGAAGTGTTCAATGTTCAACATATTGACTTTGTTGGTTAGTTAAATCTAATGTAAATGAAACATGTGAGACATAATACGTCTGTAAATACTATTTGCTCGCTATATTAAAAAGACACTACGTTAATGTTACTTCTGTGTCTTTAGCCATGCTGCTTTAGACTGTCATTTAGAGTCTGACAGTGGCTGGAGTAGGATAACAGACCTGGGACCAGCTTAGCATCTGCTGCATGGACCATCCACATGTAACTCTAAAAATCTACTCAAGTAAAAGTATTGTGCTTTTGAGAGATGCACCATGA
The DNA here is from genome assembly GCA_903364295.1 of Serranus cabrilla. Classification (NCBI taxonomy): domain Eukaryota; kingdom Metazoa; phylum Chordata; class Actinopteri; order Perciformes; family Serranidae; genus Serranus; species Serranus cabrilla. The sequence continues at coordinate 174,543 of CAFUXE010000393.1, forward strand.
AGATGTTGGAGACCATAATGAATTGCCCGAATCATCCGCTGCACAGCACCTTCATGGACCGGAGAGGCAGCAGTGGATGGCTCCTCTCTCTCCGCTGCAGGACGGAGAAATTTAAAAGATCCTTCACTCCAACAGCCATCAGGCTGTGCAATTATAAAGTCAACAGACTAAATGAATTTCCCCTCGGGGATAAATAAAGTAATTTTGATTTTGATTTTGATTTGCTTTTTGATAATTAAGCATGGAAAGATGCCAAAAAGTAATTTTAAAAATAAAAGTACATGGAGTAAATTTAGGCTAAATTGTTTCTACCCACCTGCAAACAAACACTTATTGCTGGTAATGGCTGAGCCTAATTAGTTGCAGTATGTATCTGAAAATCAGTTAAATACTTCACTTCAGGCTTCAATAGACCCACGTTGAAGCTGAGAGCAACCAGCCCCTCTCTTCTTCACCACTTCACTGTACCTGCCTACAGTCACTCAGTGTCTTCACATCAGTAGAAGAGGAAGGATGAAAGAGGAGAGGATGAACGACTCTGTCTATAAACAGGGCTGTTTATTGTAAAATGCTTGAGGTAAAAAGGAAATGGTCCAAAAGTATGTTAAGTTATTCTAGTGTTTGTTTGTTTGTACATGTCAAAAAAGATGACAACAACTGTCAAAATCTTGGTGTTGCAAAATATATATTTATTATCCTCTTCACGTTTGTAAGAATAACAATATCAGTTATGGTATCCAACTCAAAATAATGCAAAAGCTGAAGTGATGACAAAGCCAAACTACATTTTTACAAGTGACACAAAGCAGGTGCTGAGGATGTCGGGGGAGAGGAGAGTTGTCTTGTAGCATCGCTGAGCAGTGACAGGGGCAGATAAGAAAATGTGAGAAAATATTCCGGCCCCATCTGAATACAAAGATATCAGATTACATCATTATATGGCAGACGACAGGAGCGCGGATGTATACGTTGAAGGTGAATGGAGGTAAGAAAAGTGATGACAAGATGTCTTGCGTTATGAATTAATAATGATGTGAATGGAAAATGTTTGGCTTGTGAAAGCTTTGAACAGTTGGTGCCAACAGCTGTGTTCTGAAATTCACTGTAGCTCACTAGACATCTAAATTTATTTTTGCTATGGCCTGTGGTAGGAGTCCAGCTGACCTGTGTAGGTATGAGTGTTTGTCAAGCAGCAGCCTCCAAGACTGAAAAATGAAGCCAATGTGGAAGTGCCATAAGCTGCAGTACCATGAATGGCCACTTGGGGCTTGCTGTAAATCCCCATAGAGAGCAAACAAAATGATATATTTTTGTAGGCCAACCCAGAAGTAGCATCACCATGGAGTCTATTGAGAATGCACCTATGGGATTTTTGCATTGGATTTTGAATCATGGCAGAAATAAAGCTCTGTGGCAAACACACTTTGCTGATGCTTGCATGTTTTGTTTGGCAGGATAATCTTCACAGATGAGAACTTTTTTTACGAAGTGTTAAGTGTTGGGGTATTTTCCAACTAATTTTAAGTCATTTAACAAAACCTGAACATCTCTTTAGCTTTTGTTAACCACATACCTTATTTCAGTCTTTAACCAGAAACCATAAATGAGTTTGAGGGGAGACCCCAGGTTGATAAAATGCTAACTTACTTCCGTGTTTAAGGGTTCATTCTTGTGTCACCCTATAGACCCCAATGTCAAAATGCCCAACTTTACAGCAGAAATAAACATGTTTACAGCCTGGGTTTTGCTCTCTTTAGCTAATTCTGTCATCTATGTAAAGGGGGTGAATATACATATATATAACTCAGCCGTTTAAATTATATTAAGGCTTAAAATTATGTATTATTAAGAGCCTTGGTGGATGCCAGAACAGATGGATAGCTGCTGCAATCAGCCCGCATTGGCTTCACTCACCTCCTTTTGCCCATTTTTGGATTAGCCAGTTGTTAAAATGGTGAAGGCTGGAGCCGCCACATTTCACACAGGGCTCCAGCCAAGATGATATGGCAGTATGTATCGTCAAGATTATATATAAATTATTATTGTATTTTTCAACAACATTTCTATTGCAGTGTTTAAAAACCAGAAGCCCAACTACAGTATGAAAATATTAATGTCATTTGGACAATGCTTTACTTTCTAATCCTGAGTGGGAAGCACACAAACATACAATAGGATTTACCATGAAGTAATTTCCTGTCAGGTTATTTATTCATTTATTGTAATATCATGATAAACATGTACATTGTCGTCATATATAAAATGACCTGGGTGACATCACAGAGGTTAAGTCCTTGTTTTATACAGTCTGTGGTGTTTGTGTCCACAAATTAGCATTTGGTGTGCATTTTGTGCTTGTTAGCTACTGATGACTTGTGCTTGTTACAGCACTGTAAACGCAGCTCTGTATGAGTTTGAGATGCAATTTAACATACACTGGCAAAACAAAGGATCGACACGCCGTTTAAAAATAGAACAGAAGCAGGTCTTTCATGCAACACAACTTGTGAAGCAGCCAATATGTGGCAGTAATTGAAGTGTTGTGACATTTTGCATTCTTGTCCCTCAGTGAGGATGTCACTGGTAATGAGGCTCGGTGATAAAACATGTGTGAGTCTGCAAGGCCCTCTTGGCTTCCCAGGAGACTGAGAGCTTCACGAAAAACACAGCAGTTTTAGAGGCTCCTGTCATTTCCTCCTCCCTTGTCTCTACATCTCTATCCCTCTCTCTTTCTGCCATCTGTCCATCTTAATTGCAGACGTGCTTCCTCATGATGGCAGGATAAAATTGAGTGTGCTCATCAGCACCGCCTTCCATCATCTGGAGTACCGCTGTTTGATCAATTGATTAGAGAATCAAACCAAGCATAGAGGTGAAAGAAAGGCTATGTGCTTCTTTCTAAAAATACTATCCTCTCTTTACTGTGACTCTCCAGGGTTCTTTTTCTCACTGTTCTTCATACATTCAGCTGAAGGGGAATTTTATGCTGTAAAATAATAATAAGTAACAATTGAGGTCAACTACTGTCATGTCACTTGATAAGGAAACGTAGATGCCTTCACACACAGTTGATTAGAAGGCAGTTAGTATTTTCCTTGCAGTGTAATTGCATTGACACGTTCGGTGGGTGGAGATCATTACCACCAGAATTAATTTGAGCAAATCAAGCAAAAAAAAGCTGAATTTAATAAGGGGAGATGTGATGCTTTCATCTACAATAACTCCGCTTTGTAATATAGGTTGATGAAATTGGTGTATTTTTACATACATCCTAATGCCCAGTGCAGTGTGATAATATTGTGAGAGATGCACAATAGTGAAGACAGGAGATTCAATCCCTTCTGACCTCTTGAGCTTGAGGTGTGTTTGATTTATGCCCCTTTTTTTCACTCATGGTGTACGGCTGAACAATTACATGGCATTTCAATGAAAGCCGCAATATGGACCGCAGAGTCCCAGCTCACTAATCATATTTTACCAACTGAAGTAAAAAGAAATACAAAAAAAGTTATCTTTAATATATTTTTATGTAAACATTAAAACAATCATGTAAAATGATCATTACCTCTATTACCGTAAGCCATATTGTAATTGAAATATTGGTTAAAATAATCACAATTAAAACATTTTTTCAAATTGTGCAGTCATAATGTAGTCACAAGATGTCTCAGGTATGTCATGTACTGCTATTTTAGGACATGTTAGTCAACTCAGACATGCTATCAATTCACAAATGCTTGATTTGATAGTGACAGAGATAACGGGAGGGGGAGACAGAGGGACAAAGGGACCTCGGTTTGGATTCTAACCCCGGTCTGCTGCAACAAGGATTCAGTCTTAGTGGTATGCACTCTACCAGTTATTTATGAATGACCTTTTAACCTAACTTAAAAAAAATCACAATTTGCATCTAGAGGGCTGAAGGGAATTCAACTACCTCAACCTCTGAGCAGCAAATCATATGCACTGACTGAAAAATGTGCCAGCCATGTTCTTTCAGCCCAGTTGCCAATTTTTTTTTTGCCAATATCTGTTTCTGCAAACCACAAATACGTTGGTATGAAATGTATTTGGCACTGTTTAGCATCTGTATGGAATGTACTAGGCTTTAAAACTAACTCTTAAAAATATAGTGATGCTGCAAGGAAGTGCTACGGGGTGCTGACAAAGCATGCAGTTCACAAACATCAAGATTCAACCTATGTTTATTTCTGTGACTTGGTTGGTTTGTTTAATCTAACATGTGTAACATGTGAGACGTGATGAAACACAGAGTATTGTTGCACTTACACCATGACAGCAAACCACAGGAGTGCTGAAGTCATGATCTAGTTTTCAAAGTTTTCCTGTAGTTGCTTAAACTCACAGGTATGTCTGTATTAAGCAGCAGCACTGTTGCTATGGTTACCTGCCGTTTTGAGTCCAAACTAATACTTTCCATTACTGCGGCATAGCTTGGCAAGAGTAAATGCACCTACATCTGTACCGGCTGCATATGGCTAAATGTCTTTATGGTGAAATGCCATTGATGTCACAGTAAGTCCCATGTTGCTTACCGTATTGGCTTGTGCAGCAGCAACAGAGTTTAAGTGTACAAACTCGAAACGATTGTAATAGCCTCTCGAAAAAGTAGTACAAACAAATCTCTTAGTGCTACATGCCGTCATTTTGGATGCCATTTAAACACCCACACAAAACAAGAATCTGACATTGCTGCCACAGAGAGAGTGACATTTTGCGAGAATGCAATTTGAACAGCAGGGCAATTCAAGCCAAGATGTGTCTGTTACAATGTGTGCTTGAATATGCTTTTCCCCCTTGCTTATATGTGCCGCTATGCAGGCCCTCTTCACTCAAGGACCCATATGTGCCCACTTGCTCTCTCTCCATCTCTCGCTGGCTCTTAATCCCAGTCAACAACAAAACTCTCTGCTAGAATTAACCGCCTCTAAGCCCACACAGCGCTGCAGTTTCAATATTTCTTTGTTAAGTAGCAGCTTCAGCTATTGTCTGATACGTGGAGCACATTGATTCTTTGACCTTTTAAAGATACTGCCTGATTGGGATGAAGAGGCATCCACAGGAGGAACAGGAAAGAAAAGCGGTCTGTGTTTTCAGAGAGTTCACTTTCTGACATTAATGTTTATTCCCTGACGTCTGCTTAGAAAGACATGACCTGTCTTATGTAACAGTAATTCATCAGTGCAAAAACAAGCTATTTAATGAGCTAAATGAAAAGGAGCCAAAAGAAATAAACAAGCATTGGCATTGGCTGCAAGTAATTATACCTTCATGGACATAATGAATCATAAAATAGAGGTAAAATCTAACAAATTCCATATTTGTTTTTCTGCATTATAAGCTGGAGTGGTTTCATGTTTCCATTGCTGCTCGCTGGCGCAATCTGCCCTCTAAACATCTTCATTTGTTCACATTTTTCCCCAAGCTTCTAGAGCAAATGTGACAAAAAACAGCTTCACTAAGTTTAACACTTTTATATACGTTACCAGATAAAGCTGTGCTTAATGTGCTAATCACCTCCTGACATAAGAGTGGAAACAATCTGCTCCTGCCATGCAATCACAACCACCTTCACAATAACCTCCAAACCAATAACAATAAATACTTTTTTGAAGAAGTCATGGAAATGGTTCACTTATTATCATGTGTCCAAATATTAGAAATGTTTCATCTCTCTGAAACCTTTTCCGACTCTTTTAGTTGCTTGTTTCTGCTGATTAAAATAATTTTGATTGCAAATTCAGAGTTGTTGACTTCTTTCGAACCTCAAAGTCAAAAACAAGATCAGAAACAATCAAGAATTAGTTATATTTTAGTTGGAATCCATGCTGACCTTAACATTCCTCACTAGAATAGTCCTTGGAAAAATATGCCTTTTTAAAATTCTTATTAATCAGAAAATATTCAGTTTTATCTTTGGGATTTTGAAAGCTGAAGACCTCATGTTTTCAAAAAAAGTTTAATATTAATATCCTCTATAAATAGGTGATTATTGAATATGTTTTTTGTAAGACCCTGCACTCTCTGGATTAAGAGTTTATTAGCAAATAATAATGCTAATGTCTATAGATGCAGTGGGCTGAGGACAAAATCAGCTACACTCATTAAGCATGTTCTTAATATTTGTTTATAACTTATCATCTTTATGTATCTTGTCTATTTCATGTTTCTACATTTTATCTCTTATTCTTTTTATCCCTTAGCCCAAGAAAAAAGAAGATCAAATAAAACAATTTTTCTTTTTATTGGTGTGTATTTTCTATCAAACTTCTTTTACCTTCACTACCTGGAAAAAATATCTTTCTCGTGGTGGCTTTATGGCACACCAGTTGGATTACATTTTAAGTGTCAGGTTTTATGTACTCCAAAATGTATTTATGAACAACAGCACCCATGTTACACCCTACTACTACAGCCCTGGGTTTTGTTTCTTATTTATAGATTTATAGATTTATAGATTTATAGATTTATATATACTTATTCTTCAAATCTGAGGTTTACAACAGCTCGAAATCATACTCAAAATATCTCACATTTTTCATCTTCAACAACTGCATGTATGCAAAGCACTAATTTAGAAATGATTTCAGTGTCCACCTTTATTATAAGCTATGGCCCTTTTTTGGCCCTCTTGCCCCAACGACTGATGCTCCTTACTGTGTTTAACACATAGTAAGTACCTCAGTAAGAGAAATATATCAGAGTGCTGTACTGAGCACAGAAAGAATCACCTACCACTATCATTATAGTAGAGAGAAGTATTATTGCTTCATATAATGGCAAGCATTGCACATGTTCTCTATGCCTGAAAGGTTTTCTTCAGCTTTGAGTACAAACTCTCAGGAGACAGCCTGAGAAATTGTGAAATAACCCTCTGGGACTGCAACAAAATAAAAACTAAAGCTTTATGGGTACCGGTCATAATCAAAATGTAAATGTAGTGGGGGTAGCCCTGCTACAGAAAATTAAAAACCCAAGAGAAGAACCTGCTCTCAAGGAGAGAAGGCTATTTTCCTTCTTTTCATTGTTCCTGCATTTATTCTCGATTCATTCAATGTATAACCCTATTACCCCCAAACCTTTTATCCAACAAGAACAATTCTCTCTTTCTCTGTTACAGGAAAACCATTCAACCACTCTACTCTTTCCCTCCTCATAGAGATCACTCCCAAACCAAATTACAACCTCACTGTCAAATGTGCAGTCTATAAAAACCCAACATGCTCATCAGTGTTTGATGTCAGTGTGCTGTGACAATCTGCGTGAAACCAACAGTGCCACAGCATCAGCCACAGTACACCATCCCAGCTACACCTGCACCATCACAGGTAAATGTTAAGACAGTGTTTATGCATAGATGTCTGAACAGGCATTAAAGCTGGGGTAGGCAGTTTTCTTGAAAAAGAAAAAAAAAGCCAGTTTTGAAAATACAGTTGTCCAACTACTTCCCCTCTCTGTCCTAAGCCCCTCCCACCAGACTAGCATCAACATTTGCATGAATTTCATACAGTAACTTGTGCAGGTACTATTCATTAATTTCAACCATCCCCATGCATCATGATTGCATCATCAGTGCTGTTACACAGCAGCAATGTATGTGCCTGTAAAGCCCTTTGATCTAGCTACATAAACATGAACTTGAATTACCCATAGCCATGAGTCTTTGGCTATGGTTAGCAAAAAGTCAAAATTATTAGAACATATTCTCTCTATCTCTGCAACACTTCGCCAATTAAACGAAATTAGGGATGTGCAGATCCGATATTCAGTATCTGCATCTTGTCTGTGAATATTCTCCTTCATCCAGGTCATACTTCTATTCTGGGCAAATTGAATCGTAGGCAACTGGACTTGTATTTGTCTGGGAAGACGTTTCACCTCTTATCCAAAGGGCTTCATCAGTTTATACGCATCAAGCCTCACTAGTCCGCACTAGCTAGACAAGTCTAGATGTCTACGATTCAATTTGCCCAAAATAGAAGTATCTGTGTCAGGCCAATATTGGCCAAAATTACTGGATTGGAAATTAGAAGAAAATATATTTAATAAATAATATATATAATCCGATCCAATGGTCTAAACTATTAAGTCGATATTTCACTAAACTTTGGGCAACCTGCCTAAGAGAGAGGTGAGCAGCATGTGTCACGTTAACAGTTTGTGTTATATTGAGGTATTGTTGTGGGAAATGTGTTTCTTCCTTTAGGGAAGCAGTTGTTTCACAGTTTGAGCAAGATGTTTGAGCATAATATTATTAGATGCCCAGACAAAATGGATTCAGATTTTTTTTAACAGTTTAGTTGTTTAAGGTTGTAAAATGGGTAGATTAAATAGAGTTTGGAATGGATTGGATTGGGATTAGATGCTGCAGATAAAACAATTCAGTAAAGATCCAATATTGAATAAATCTTTTGTAATCTCCTAAATCAGCTTGATGAATTAATTATTGCTTTTATAAAAGAAAACCAATAAGAAATACTGTCCTTCTAACTTAGTCTGTGCCTTAACTGTACCAAAGCTGCCACAAACCCAGTGTGGGTTTGTCAGCACATTGCAGACATCTTGGTGCTCTGCAAGGATCCAAGATGGAAAGTTGACAAAAGGTCAGAATCATGGGTTTTCATCTGGTGTTTTTTTTCCAGTCTGTTTCACTCCAAAGAGATTCTATTGGTTCTGCATTGTTCTGGGGGGATTATAGATACAGTAAAAAAAATCTGGCACAATTTATTCATTCCCAAAGGCTTTGAGAATGCATCCTGCATAATCGTGTGAATTCACAGATTCACATGCACCCCAGGGTCGACTTTAAATTCTGGCGCCAATCGACAGCTTTTTAACTTCCAATTCTGGCCAGATAGACGGAGGGGGGATGCCTGGGAATTTGTTTTTTTTGCATCAAGGGATTTCAGAGGACAGAACCACCAGGGCAAAATTACATTCCACAGCCTGCTGCCAACTTGGCAAAGCCGAAACTGAATCAGACTTAGAACAGAGCAGGGGGTGTACATGCTTCATTTCACAGAGAATTAGGACGACCGTGGGGCTGTGTGGTATGTGACTCTCTGAGCGTATGTCTTTTTGACAACCTGCGAGGGCTTTATGTTTCTGCTATACACAGAACAATTGCTAAAGACTTCCTTCTTGTTGGCAAGGACCCGTTTTGCTTAAAGGGCGAGTCTTTTTTTATTAAAGCAATTAGTAGGAGATGTAAAGTTACTTGTTTCTTGTTATTAGTTGTAGCCCAATAGAACTTAGCAGAGTTTGGTGTTAGCATACACCTCTCTGAGTTCATCATTGTACTTTATTTAAGCTGATTATCCAAAGTACACCTGATGATGTTTGTCCAGAGTTGAGTGTGCCAAAGACTCATCATTAGGGAATCAGATGTTCATGATCGTGGGCTACAAAAAACACTGTCAATAACAGTAATTTTCTAACCAGGGACCCCCACAGAGTAATTGTTGTAACCTCTCATTCTCTCCTCCTGTCAACAGGGATGGCTAGGAAGTGACAGATAAAAAGTTAATATTTTTCCATCACACTGAAAGGCACTTTTCTCTCAACTGCCTAAAGGATCAAACAGAGGTCCTCCCTCACATAAAGATGCAGCTCCAATCTTTCACAGGTTCATAAACACTGATGGCAGAGTCACATTAAAATCGATACAAGAAGATATAACATTACATTTATTCTGAAGACACATTATCTGTTCGCAGTGCTTTCTTATTATTTAGTGATCTCTGTCGTGGCCATTTGAGGTCCTCAGCTCTTAAACAAAAAGTATTGACTGCACTGTATTATTTTACATTAACTCGGCTCGACAACATTAAATAAAGAGGGTTGAGATGTAGCTGATCATTTTCTGATGATATTTTCTAGTTGTGTCTTGATACATTGCAGCTTAATGTTGCACACATAACATAATTCATAATGCATTTTAATATCCAATCTCTGTTTTGTAAAGCCATCTGCTTTGCTAGTGGGTGTAATCATTTGTAGGGGGGGCAGTCTTTAAAGGGAATTCAATGTGGCATTGCAGTAAATCAAAAAATTAAAAAGTTGTTGTCTTATGTAAGAGGACACTCTGACCAGTTTACAATGGTCAGTGTTCCCAGAATAATTAACATCATAGTGACATATATTGTTACCATATTGTCTGCATTCTACTTCATGGCACAAGGGTTAAATAAGGAACAACAGAATGTCATATTGAAACTTTAAGGTGGTTGTGAAAAGACGTCCACTGGCAAGCACATTTTCAGTTAAAAGTTGCGCTTAACAATTAAATCCAACTTTGTAGGACTAAATCTGTCTAAAATGAAAATAGAAATAGCATAATTAAGCTAGCATTAACCTCTACTTTTGCTAAACTTTGTGGCCCATCATTTCAATAGACTGACAAATGATTCGACCAGAGGGCAAAGCAAACCAATCTGCATCTTTCCACTCTCTTTCAATCAGAAAAGCCTCTCAGGACATCTGCAGTTTTACAACAAAATTACCAATTGAACATCTCCTCATTCAAGGGAGATATTTAATGCCAAACATGAAAATGCTGATGTTTCTTCTGTGTTTGCACATCAAAGTAGCATTCAGAATGCATCGCACTGATCCTGTTGGCATGCATCTGTTCTCCATGGTCTTGGAAAAGCTATTAAAGAATATAAAATGGGTATACCAAGAGGTTAAAATGCAGCAGCATTTACAGGGCATACAACAGTAAGCGGTGCTAAATTTAACAGCAAATGTGTTTTGTCAGACTACTTCTTTTCACTTAATTTTTTTATGCAACCCTGATGTGATTTATGGCTGATACGATTGATTTATAGCACTCTAAGTGTTTCT
>CAFUXE010000393.1:194594-205613 GCA_903364295.1 Serranus cabrilla
TTTTTTTTTTAAGCTAAGGCAGCTATTCTCAGCAAAAAAAAAAAGATTTTCACTTTCTGTCCCACAACACAGCAAACCACAGACAGTCAGAGCTAATTACAACCTGGTCAACATAGTGGAACATTTTAGCAGTTGAAGAACCAGATCTTTTTCTCAGGAGAGTGAATATCAGATTTCTTAGTCGGTTCTCCATTTCTGCAGGATGTGCAAAATAGCTTGAGTTGGAGCTGCGCAGGGTGGACAATGGCACTGAGCTCAGCAGCCTCTATGTTCATCATGGCTGAGGTGAAAAGACAGAAAAGGACAGTGACGTGGATGGAGTAAAATAATAAGAGGAAAAGAAGAATGCTGAAGCAAGAGGCCGCCAACCAACTGGCCCCACTGCTGTTAAACTAGTAAGTAATATTAGCTGGTTTATTACTTCATGTGCTGCTGCACTTGTTTAATGTTTGACTGTTTTTTTGTTAATTAGTAACATAATCAAAACAAATACACATGTACAGCTGTATCTATATAAGACAGCAGTTTAGAAGTTAACTGCAAAAAACACAAATTCTACATAATGTTGCATTACTCAGAAGAATTATATAACTTACCAATAGAAATATAGCAATCTTTATTTCCTCACTAGCAAGAAGGTAACAGTAATGTGCACAAATTAAAAGCAACTCCACAAAAGACACCTCTCCATGCTTTTTATTTTCCACTGCTCGTTTGCTCGTCACTGCTGCAAAACCTCACCTCATACAAAGAAAAATGGCTACTACCCTGACCGTTCTGCTTGTGCTGATTTGAATGAAAATATCCCATCTATCCATATTTCTAATGCTACAGTCAACTCCCTCAATCTTAAAGGTGTGGCTCAATGAAGATCTAAAAAACATGTCAGGCTTTGAATTCACAGACAGTACTTATTGTTGGTTTTGGTCTTCTCATGGGATTTGTTGACAATAAGAACACATTGACGACAGAAACAAATGAAAGCCAGTAGCCTAAAATGTCAGGAAAACATGCATTTAAAAAGCCCTGTGGTTTGTAAATTGCTAGCCGTGATGTAAAGTATTTCTGATTAGCAGTAATTGTGCTAAAAAAAAAATACAAAACGCAGACACGGACCATTTAACCAGTTTGCAGGGAATTGGGAATTGGGTAAAAAGAGGAGAAAATCACAAAAACTGAGAAAAGGGGGAGAAAAGTCGAGCAATTTATAGAAGGAAAAAAACACACACAATAAAACTCTCACATCAGGCATAAACCAGACGGACACACACAATGACTCAGAAACAGCAGAGCAAATAATGTGAGCAACAACAAGGAACAAGCCAATTAAGGCAATTAAAACATGTGACAAAAAACATATGGCACGAGTGATAGAAAAGTTAATGTATTGGTTTTGCAGAGAAACAAGTGCACATGTGGCTTTTCAGATTATGGTATAATATAGTTTTTAAGAGAGAAAAATAATGTGTCAGCCTACCAGAAAAGGCCGAAGGACCTTGGAAAGAACACATTGCAGGTTGTGGTACTTTAGCAAGGCCAGATATCCTTATCAGTGTGGCTTCTTCAGCGTTACCTTAGAATTATTTAATGTCTGACACTCTCTGCCACTTTCTGTCTCTATAGAAGAGACAGAGCTTCAGGCTGTGAGGCAGTAATAAGACCCCATCTCCACACCGGAGAGAGAGAGAATAAGAAGCTCCTCCTTTCTGTCTCATACTCTGTTCTCTTCCTCTCCCTCTTTACTTTTCTTACTCAACACTGATATTGACTTTTGGCTTTTTCTCTGACAAGTTTCCGTGACCAGATAGGCAGCCTTTGGGTGTTAAATCCCACATCCTGCTTGTCAGGTAGGGCTGAAAGACACACAAACAGCAAGTGACTTGTTAAATCAAGAAATCCCCCGCAGGCTCTATGACACGGCTGCAAGAGCAAAAAGGATATCTTGAGGATCAGCAGCGCCGGAGCAGGGTGGCCAGCCTGGCTAACACGAGTGCGTTTGCTGATTATAGAGCAGCGGCAAATTGTTAGCAAACACAATAAAAGAGGTCTGCATTTGTAATGAAGAAAAAAACACACTCTAAAGCATAAATGGCTCTTCAGAGGCACTTTGTGAAGAAAAATGTGGTTTGTATGTATAATCGTCACTGACTGAAGAACCACTAGAAGCCATAAACAGTTATGTGTTGTCTTTGAAGCCTCATTCAAGGCAGCAGCAGTCAGAAATCAACGCATGTGAAGAGCCCGTGAATGCCTCTCCAATGGAACGCTCTGAATGATCAATATATGTTTCATACACATTGTTTCCTTCATCATCTTTGCAGTAAATGCCAACTGGATGCTGGCTACAAAATAAATTCTTCTTAAACCCCCACAAATGATCTCTGTGGATTCAAAGTTAATACTTTTTTTTTTTTTTTTAGCATAAGCTGAGTAGCTAGGTGTTAAGCCTCAGAGAGGGGTGTGTTTGGTGGGTGTTTGCTTCCCTGACAGCCTGTCACACTCAACCCCAGTGGCTGTCACATTTGTCCGACTGCAGTTACAACACAAGCTTTACATTAATAATTCGTTTTAGTCAAAAATAACAGCAAAGCTGTGTGCAAGGGGTAAATCCAAATGATTAAATCCACAGAGAACTTTTAAAACCTGTTTCAAAACATACTTGTTACATATTTGGTCAGAACTGAAAACTTAAAATAAAAGAACAGGTTTTTCTCTGTGTTTTGTGCCATTGGGTTTCCCATCAAATAAATCACTGTATTGATTGCTGTGTTTCTTAGGATTATGATAATGTAACCACAGTGAACTAATAAGATTTTTGGCAACCTTTGTTGCTTGAATATTGAGTGAAAGAATTGACAGTGGTTCATTCTTGACCTTGGGAGCAGTTCACCTTGCATGACAGCTTGATTCTGAGATTTTTGCAGCTTCAAGTAATTATTTAATTAGTTAACCCAATTAAAGGTTTTAAACAGAATTGAATATCTTCTTCCAGATAAGCTGGCTCTCAACCAGCAGGTTCCTTATCTTCTTCTCCTGCCTTTGCAACAAACCACCTAAAGGAAGCTGATTACCAAAAACTTCTCATCCTCAGACTTTCTCCACTTGACGTGTTGAATGTTTTCAGTGAATAGGAAACTTTTTAGAATGTGTTGCCTATTGAAATTAGATAGACAGCCTTGAGTCACAGCACCTTTCTGGATGTGATATGACAAAACAACTCCAGGTAAAAGAACAAGTACAAAGTTTTAAGAAGTGGAGGGAGGATTGACTGCATAAAAGGGACAGGCAGATGGCTGACTAAATTCACTGCAGATATGCTAGGTGACCTTTCCCTAACCCCTCTACGCATTTCTCCCTCTCGGCTGACTGTTTCGTCAGTTTTCTCCATTCAGGCAGAGGAGGCAGCGAGCACTCTTTGCTCAGAGCTGCGCTGCTGATGCTCTGAGCTCAGCTGCTGTGTTCATATGGGATGCGGCGGTAAAGGTCATTTCCAGAAGTTCAACATTAGTGATCGGAATTTCAAGTGAACCATGTTGCCCACATTTTGTGGCCCTGCTCTCTAGAGGGAGTACAGAGGACACATCAGGTGAGCCGACAGGCACGGTGGAAAAAAAAGGATACAGAATCTAACAGTCTAGAGTAAGCTGCTGGTCCACCTCAGTGTCAGTGTCATGCAAATGAAGTGCTTCTCATTGTCATAGGCCTCATGTTAATCATGTTACATTCCTCTGCGCACAAGTGTGTGTGAGTGGCAGTGTGCCCCCGCTAAACCCATGAGAAAGAGTTTCATCAGTTCAATTTAAAACTAATCTTGTCAGCCCCATCAGGATTTGAGTGTACGACGAAAGAGCCAGCCCATATGAGTGTGACTCACCATCTGTAATGCATTTTTACCTTTTGTTTTGGAGTACCGCTCATTATATTTCTTTGGAAAATTTGCAAAGCCAAACAAATCAAAGTCATCGAGTGTAAAGAAAAAAAAGGGGGGAAGAAGTGGGTTTGGTTTACCTGAGGGGATAGCTTTGTTGTGTGGAAATAAATCCTGCTCCTGATTAGACAAGCTCTGTATGGGGTTGAGGCGATGTGATGCCAAGCATTTCAACTGTTCACGAGCGGGGCATTATAATTGATATGAAAATTTAATTTATTCTTCTTAAATGTAATACGGACCTGTCACTAGTGCTTCTGTAAAAAACCTGGATGGTTTAAAGCCTGCAGCAGCTACCTTGAATTTATCAAGAAGGACTGGGTCATGTCTACTCTGTCTATAGGAAAAAAAAATGCTGCACACGTTTCACTATCTGCATTGTATACAAATAACCTCCACACTAATAATATTCAATTTGTTCTGAATGCTTTAAATAAACATTGTTCCATCTTTTCGTGCATTAAAGATTCTCTGGTCGGTTTGACATCTGGCTCGTGTGTGCAAAACACAAGGAGATTCACTAGAAACTGGCACAAGGCAGTGCCAAGTTTTCCTGCCACTACTTGCTATCAAATCCTTATCCAGAAACAAAATCCTACTCAGTCCTTCAGCCAATTTCCTCTGTAATAGACCTGAATCAACACACTGTAGAAATGGTTCTTTTCACTGAGACCAACATGGCAGCAGCAGAGCAGCAAGAAAGCAGTAGTGTGTGAGATATCTCTTTCACTACATATATAGACAGGGGAGAAATTAAGATCTCAACCCAGTTTAAAACCTATAGATGATTTTGGAAGAATCACCATAAAAAAAATCTATTCAGTAATAGCTGTGACTGCCTCTGATGCTGTATGTCCTTTGTTATGTCTGGCTATGATTGTTTGTTTTTTTCATCTTCTCTACTCGGGTCTCGCAATAAGATTACCTGATTAAATAAAGGTCGTATGTGTAATTGAGAAAACATATTGTGGAGCAATAGTGTTCATCCCTCCAATAAAGTTCCACAAGGAGCATTGAAGCTGCCCTGGAGGCTCGTGGGGGTCTGACTCCAAACTAGAGGCTGACATTTTCTCAGGGATCTCTTGCTGTACATTGCTGTGCGATTCCTGCAGAATGGGGGGCAATTAAAACACAACATGGGAACGGGATGTGACAGATGTTATTCTTCTGGGATTGGAATGACACAGGATAGGACACGGGTGAAAAATCTTCTTCCATTTCAACCTCGACTCTGTACTAAAACACTGCATGTTAGTTTTTTTTGTAATAATTTGCCGCCCAGCAATATGTGTTTCTTGAACTTGTTTGTACTGAAGAAGGAGAGTGGGCAGTTCATGCATTTCTGCATCTATCTCCAACTCACAGGCTGCTCTCGGTTTCAGCATTTAGGAATGTAAGCAGCTTGGAAGTCAAGTGGGCAGAGAGATGACCTGTTTTCAGGCTCTTGTGTCAGCAAGCACTCACTCAGCTGAAATACCCCGGAGCAAGACATTGAACACCTATCTGCTGTTCTGTTGCTGAATTTGACCTCTGACCTGGGGCAAAGAGAACTTCTCCATTAACATCAATATAAGTATTACAATTATCATAATATTCAACTGAATCCACAAACAAGCTGAGAGGTACAATTAGTTTGTATCAGCAGTATTTGTTTGGTTACTATATGTACAAACTGTTTTGTCCATGTCCAAGCGTCAACTATGACAAAAAACTCCTAAAACAACAGCCACAAAAGAGGAGAAGTATTTATACTGCTTAACAATTTATTAGACGGGAAGCTCACTGCAGCTTACATTTAGCCCATGTCACTCAAAAAGTCAATTACATGCTATGGTGATGTGTCTAAATTCAGCCTGGAGACATAGTTAAATAGACTGCTGCACTAACAATATCCTGTATACAAGACCTGTGGAAGCATGTGGACCCTCCGCCTCAGCCTGAGTACAACAGAGGATCAGACTTTTATTGCAATCCTTGAAATTTTAGCTATTATCCAACTAACATGCATGAAATACTGCACACATGCATGTATGCACACAGGCTGCTTCAAGCTGGTTTGCAGGGTTTTAAGTGCTTAGCGAGAGGAGGTAAAGAATGTTACAGTGAAGGATTTCTTGTGTGTGTGTGTGTACTTGAGTGTGCATTCACCGATGTGGCTATAGGCTAGTGTGTCTTCAGTGTCAATCCGTAAGTGTGTGAGTCATCCCACTATTAGGCTGTCTCTGAAGCACAACAAGCAGCCATAATCTGCTGGACACCGCGCTGTAATGGCTCTCGGTGAGACAGCTAATAAGTTACACACCAGATTGCAAACTGTAATAAGCCCGACTGAGTCACTATTCTGGGCTACATCATTATTTCTCAACCCGCTGACTGTGACCCCAGGGTGGGCTGCAGAACTGCTCTGACTGGGTTCAGGACATGATGTGGCTCCAAAAAACACTGCAGGAGTCATTCAGAAAAGCCTGAAAACTGACTTCATTGAGGGTGTTGTTAATTTATATTATGGTATTCCACTAATATACTGCTTTTATCCTTTGTTTAATTATAAACTAATTGTACCCAGTACATTGATTGGCAGTGCCAGTAGCCAAATAAAATGCAGTAAATCCAACTGTTGAATAAAAACACTATTTTCTTTCAGCCAGGAATCACTTCACATTAGGTGTCTACGTGCTTGCCCTTTCTTTCCCCCCTACAATTAATTACTAAGGGAATGCCTAAAGGTTATGTTACTGTAAACTGCTAGTTCAGACCCAGTGCAAACACATCCAGCTGTGAACTGCCTGCCATTAATATTCTCATTGAGGTGTCAGGGCAAGATATTGATCCAGGGCTCTGCATGGGCTTGCATGTGCTATATATGTGCGTCTGTTTGTGTGTGAGACTACGTGCCTGAGTTGAGAGTTGGATGCGCTGTTGGCTCGCTTAAAGCTGAAGGGCTACGGATTTACAACCAGTTTTCCACAGATAGCACAGTGATGAATGGTTGTAATTGTGTTGCTGGATGTTGGCTCCATATCTGGTTCCAGGTAGGGAGGAAATCCAACAAACCCAGACAGAAAGGCTGGAGTGCAGGGAGGGGGGGAAGGCAAGGAGTGAAGTAGGAGAGCAAGAGGCTGGAGCGATTTCAGCACCATGGAGAGCTCCGGCGCAATATACGCTGCCATATCACGGCGGCGTGCGCGCCGACCAATCCTCATTTCCCACTCCGCTGGCCGTCACGGAGGCTTTGCTGCCGCTGTGCCGGCTCTCTGGTGACACTGATAGGATTTTCCCATGAGAGAGCGCTGAAGCAGCTCATTTAACACAATCAGACAAGAAAATCTCGTCTTGTTAAGGAATGTTCCCCCCACCCTCCCCATTCTTGAGAGTTTTCAGCATGCTAGTGAGTAGATGGAGGGGTGGGTGGGGGGGTTCATGTTCTTTATAAGACACTGATGGTGAAAAGATGAAGCCCTCCAGAGTGCTGCCAAAGAAACGGGCTGACGGCGGGGGGACCGGGTGAGGAGGTGTGGGAGGTGGTGGGGTTGCTGGGACCACGAATCCGTGCCAGAGCGCCCAGCGAGGGATGTGCGTGTCTCACTATGTTATCATTTCAGTCCCTCTGCTGCTTGAGCAAACCTGGCGCATCCGGGCAGAGGAGTCCTACTGAAGCCATTTATCAAACACTATCCTGTTGTTTTCGCGCAGGTAGAGCCTCCACACGGCTGGATGGGGTTACCAAAAGCTGGCATCTGGTCATATTGAATGATTAATCACATCCCGTGTTGCGCCAGACAATAGGCTACATACCAGGCAGTGTAGTTAAACACTGTCACAGACTGTCATTGACATCGCCCTGCGCTATAAGCCTGCACACATACCTCTCTCTGCTTGTAAATTCTGGAGCTCTCTCTCTATTATTGATGCATTTCTCCTCAGCTACTCACAAACTAATTCAAAATTAAAGCACGACACTGCCATCCTCTTTACAGTTTCCATGCACTCACGCTCCCAGTGCAAACAGATACAGCAGCGTCATGCAACCACAACAACCAAACTTGTAAAACACAAGAAAATACAGCTTTGAGCAACCGTGGAGCCCCCTATCCCGCATTAGTAAATACAGCTCCCAGCTTACCTGTGGTATTCCGAGGCAAGAGGGCAGAAAGGAAGGAAATTCGTGCAAATATGCCACAGATTTTCCTCGCAGCGACGAGAGCAAAACTGCGCTCTTCTTTTAGTTCCACTCCTCTCCTCCCGCTCCGCAGGCTTTAAAGGGATCAGATTAATTACGGGCTGGTCGGTGTATCAGTGGCAGCTGCGTTTGTAGCGACGGGTAGCGCGTCCCAACTCTCAGCAGCGGCTTGCCATCCTTCAGCTCCTCCGGCTGGTTTCCTCTCCGCGCTCCGCTCCTGTTCTGCCCTATTTCAACTCCTCTCACTCCGCTCCGCTCCTGACGTCAGCCGCTGCACGCCAAATGCGGTGAGGCTGCATCTGCAGATTCATCGCACTGGAAAGCGACACCTGTGTGTGCATGCGGGCATGTGTGTGTGTGTGTGTGTGTGAGTGTGATTTTTAGATAGTAATGAGGACCCCAGAATAGCCAAGAATTCAAAAATGATTAAGATTATTTGCAGATATTTTACTTGGTAACCCTTTTGAATACAGGATCTGAAATTTGGATTTGGGGACAGATTTATGTTTGGGTTAAAGTTATGTTTTAAGTTTTTAAGTTACAGTAAAAATGAATTAATCCTGTAGTGTGTACATTAGGACTAAAAACACAAGCATAAAGCCAATTCATCTTTTATTTTATATGCAAATCAGTTTGTCACATAAATAAATTAAGTCACTCATAATGCAGCGATCTGCTGAATAGTATAATAGACATTTAATTGGAATGAAAAACTGTTAATTGTCACAACTCAGCAGTTAAACAATGATGTTCAATGCTACAAGCTGTATTATATGGAACAATATTATCCTGTTTATTAATGTTCACATTTACAGCCTGTTAAAAGTGAAAATAAAGATGAAAACTGAGGTAAGAATCAAAGAGGAGAACATGTGGCTGTTATCTGGGTTCATCCAGCGAGAATGTCAAACAGTCAAATGTTGTCAGAAGTATCATATGCATATTTAATTTTTGTTTTCAACTGATTGTTTTCCACTCAGACCCCATAAGGATTCCTTGTGCAGTGACTGTTGGCTATATGGCACACATATAAAAGCATCATTAATTAACAAGGCAGCAGTAGTGTTCACGGACAGGCAGGTATGTCCCAATCACTTTCACAGATGATCAAGCAGATAAGCTGGTTGAGTCAAACGTTTAAACACACTCACAGTACATCAGCACTGCATACAGTTTAATTGCAATTATACTGAAACATTTAAGAAGTATACACATTTCCCAGTGACCCCAAATTACAACACTTCTAACACACAACACAGTTATAGCTATATCCCCCTCTTTTTCTCTTTGTTTTAAAGTGGGAAGAGATAACTGTGCCTGGCACAATTAGGCCTACATACTGTATCCTAAAAAGATACCAGAATGATGGCGTCGCCATCAAAATTGCATGTGGCAGTAAAATATTTATGCTTGATGTAACATTTATCAAGAAAGTGAAAAAAAGAAGGTTGGAAAAATATGAAGCAAAGACCAAAGGGAGAAGAATAAAGAGGAGAAATATAGAAAGGTAAATAAAATGAGCTATATTCACGAGGTTGCAATACTTGATTCTATTCAATGCTGTAGGCTTAGAAAGAAAGACATATATGTACATAAGTACATATCATGTAATAGAGGTTACACATGGGTGATGTCTGGTGTGATGGAAAATGACCTTGTAACACAATGCTGCAACAATATGTAATTGGAAAACTTCCTCTTGCATTCAATTCGTAGTAATTATAATAAGACCCAGTTGAAATAAAATATTAATCTGGTTACACAATAAACACAGTTTTGTTCTTTTTATAATACAAAACACATTTCTTCCTTTTCCATCCACAAATAACAGAGTTCTGATGAGGGGGGGCATGGGTTGGAAGTTTTTAAAACTCTTCTTATGGGATCTATACTTTCTATACAGACTGCTAGAGCGGTAGTTAGAGGGAAGTCCATTAAAAGGCTGGTGGAGCATTGATGTGGTTCAATTAGAAGAGGACGTAGCTGTTTGAAGTGAGCTGCATCCTTAAACTGCAGGGGGCTGCAGCCAATCCCAGCTGACATTGGGGCGACCCTGGACAGGTCGCCAGACTATCACAGGGCAGACACGGAGAGACAGACAACCGCTCATGCTCTTATTCACTCCTACTGACAAGGGCAGGAAGCCAGAGGACCCGCGGAGAACTCACGCTGACACGGGGAGAACATGCAAACTACACACAGAAGAGCTGCAGGCATGTAGCCTGAGGCGCAAAATATAAAACAGACGAACCTTTATTTAAATATTCTAGGCTGAATACTGTAATTCCCCTGTATTCATTTCAAATAAATATTTATCTTTTTAAATGGATTGTGAAAGTGTTGTGTGGTTGTTATTCTGCGGTTGTTATGATCCTTGGATGCTGCTAATTGCTAGGGTGCTTGGTGCAGTTGTTAGGGCATTTTCACCAGCTGTGAGAGGAGTGGCTGGTATTTTTTTCACCTTGTGAGCCTGTGAGTGTGTGTGTGTAAGTGTCCTGCAGTCACCTGAGTACAGGTGTTTATAAGTGTGTGTGTCTGTCTGTGGATAGATTTTGGTAACACAATAGCATCACAACCATCATAAAACAGTCCAGGTGTGTAGTTCAGATCAAAATGAATGTATGAGCAACTGTGCTGTAAATAGGAGGGAATAAGTCATGAAAGAGCTTTGGGCATTTTAGGTTACTGATCAGTGTATCTCAGCTTCAATTATTCCTGTCCACTTGTATGTATGTGTGTGATTATGACAAAATATGGGAGAGGAAAAGGTCCCAAGGAGGTGATAAAACTGCACACAAAGACAAATCCACCTAGCAACTCGCACATTATTTACATTTTGATTGTTCGGAAAGTGACCCTGCAAGGTAATGACCCATCTGACACAGTTCAACTGTTTCACCAGTGTCACAGA
>CAFUXE010000393.1:208065-218716 GCA_903364295.1 Serranus cabrilla
AGCTACAGCAGTCATCATTATCTCTGCCATCATTTGCTCAGGAGTGTTTGTACTTGCAGTCATACGTCAGAAACATAATATCTTCTCCCCGCAACCTTAAAGGCACTCAGGCATGTGTCAGCACTAAAAGGTCTCTCTCCCGTAGCTGCTCCCTCAGAGACAGAACACCAGGAGATAGAGCCATAACTCTTCTTTATGTCCTTTTCCTCCATCTCACCCCCAAGAATTGATGTGATTCACACACATACACGTCTGCATCACTTACTGTACAGCAGCGGGGACTACACCTATTCTGAGCTGTGTATGAACACTTTGTTAAAGGTCATTGTTTATAAAAGTTACGCAGGCATTAAGGCTTTATATGAAGGCCATTCCCATGCTCTATTATTTCTCATAAGTTGATGCAATGATTTTAAGGTTGATACAATTTGTTATGGTGACAATTTGGCACTAAATTGTAACCATTACTTTTTTTTTTATTTAAGAATGAATCAAAATGGTCACAAAACCCTTCAAAATACCACATTAAGACCTAGAGGAACACCAGAGAAAAATCCATGCCGTGATTCAGTTTCAAAAACTTTTAAACATTTTTGGATGCCGAGCCCTTCTGCTCTGAAAACTGCTCAGAAACTCCCTTATTGTCAGTAAACCTTGATCACATGTATCCTCTAAATGCTCTGAGTGCTCTCTGGTTTGTGGTTATAAAGTTTCATGAGGCTGTGATTATTCTAGAGGTCACAGCAGGTCATTTTATACAGTAAGAGGTTCCAAAAAATGCTCTTACTATAATAAAATGGCGACTATGGGGACTAACACACATTGAGAATATTGGGCTCATTGAATCCAGCTCAGCTTTCCAGGCATGCCCATTTATGCAACTGGAAGACTGTTTAGGGACCCCAGTCTACAGAAACATTCAAATACAATAGGTGAAAATAACACATTGGTAATGCATGAGAAAAACTGAATTGTTTTTCCATCTCACTGCAGGGCATTAGCATAGAGTGGACATGTCTGTAAAGGGGAGACCCGTGGGTGCTCATAGAGCCCATTTTCATTCAGATATCTTGAGGTCAGAGGTCAAGAGACCCCTTTGAAACACCCTTCATGATCAGACATCACTCAATCCACTACAGTCTACATACATTTGATTTATTACCTGCACCGAGGAAGTTGGGATTTCTGTTTGGGCTTTAATTTTGTTTGTTTGTCAGCAGGATTATAAAATAAAATACTTTTCTGATTTCCATGAATCTTGATGCAACTGTGTAACACAGGCCCTCAAATTTCGGAGCAGATCCAAATTACAAGGCTGATACACAAATTATTTTTCACTTTCGTTATTATGAGAAAAGACATTTGGCCTTGGCTGAGATCTATGCTCTAAAAAATCAAATCAAAATCAAATCAAAATTACTTTATTTATCCCAGAGGGGAAATTCAGTCTTTCTAGTTATCATTATTTACAGCCCATCATATTACTGAACTTGCATACACACAAAAAGACTTCTCACTTCTCTTCTCTTACCTTTTCTCATCCTCTCTTTCTTGATGATTTTTGGTGGTTGTTGCCCAGAGTTAGTCTGCAAAATAAAGAGAAGCATGTTAAAGAAAAAAAATTACATTCTCCAACCTGGAATGCTCTAAACTTTGGTGGAATACTTGATTTTTTTTACTCCTGTCCCTGTTGGATGTGGATTTGAAATTGAGAAATGCAAAAAGAAAAAATCTCTTTTTGCTGTTATATTGTAGCCATCATAAGGTCAGCCTCTGGCCAAGGATTGAATCCCATTGCACACTCATTTTGGAGGTCAGCACATCTGGGGTCAAAGGTCAGCATAGTTTAGCTTTTGCCACACAACGTGGGAGAAAATAAATGTGAATGCTTCTACAGCTCATGCAGCTGAAGGGAAAAGCCCAGCAGCTCACTCCTTTGGAAATAATTGTCTCAAGACCCAGGTTAAAGGCGACTGCTACCCTACAATGCTTTGGTTTCTGAAAGCCAACAAAAATAAAGCAAAAACTTGAAATATATTTTTAATTTTCACACAAACAAGCACACACAGTGCCAAAGCACTTTGAACACCCACATACTGTTTCCACCACCAATGATTCAAATGTACCCGCACAAACAGTTCTCTGCGCATACAAATTGGCACACACACATACATGCGCTCACACACAAAGACATAAATAACAGTTGCTTCATCCTGTACTTTATTGAATAGAGCTGTCAGAGAAACCTGTACTGTATCAGCTGCAGTGCTGTTGTTCAGTGAAACGACCTGCCACTGGAGAGAGAGAGGCAGTGCTGACAAAGTGTTGCGCTAGCTTCTCTTTGCAGCCTGCAGCCATGAGGCTTCTTATGGACAAACCAGGGCTTTTGATTTGTTATGCGGCCCCTCTCTCTCTCTCTCTTTCCTCTCTCTAACTCACTCTCTCACTGTGCACACGCAGCAGCTCACAGACAGAAATCCATGTGTGCACCCAAATACGGAGAAATACGCACAGGCACTTTCACAGAACTACATTTCTCACTCTCAGTCCCACGCCTGTGCCCACACACACACACAAGCACACACACACAAACACCCACATACACACACAGCAGCACACACACCTACCTTGTATAATGGTCTTTGTTTCCTCCTCCTGCCCAGCTCCAATTTGATGGCAGCTCGGCCGCCAGGTTCCCCAGATGACCATTGAGATAGAGCTAACAGATGAAAGCAGCAGTAAGACGCTGGCGGTAATGGTGCTACAGCTCCGGCTTACAGCCCATATTTCTCCCTGATGGCTTTGCTGCCCTGCCTCCCTCTGACACCTGCAGGAGTGAGCTGCTTGGAGGAGTTGTTAGTATTAGAGGCAGGGACACATATAGACAAACAGAAGCATATATATAACATGCACACATACTCATGATATATCCACTAGATGTTGCAAATAATTACACATTTGAAACCTTAACCCATCTTTTACAGGTGTAATATGTAACCTTGTTAGCTGACGTGTGTAAGCACAAAGCATACAAAGTTTGTCCCTCCCTCCCTGCTCAGCTGGCAAGAGAAAGAAGAAGTGGAGGGGGAATGGCATTAGCAAGAAGTGAATCAGTGGAATAAAATGATTATTTGTGATTATTTACACGAATAAACACACCCACACTTTCACACAACACTGTGATTAAACGGACACGTTGACAATAAAAAAATAATAAAATAAAAAACTTGTTATCAGTCCGGGTCATCATATCTCTTCAATGATGGCCATTAATGTCCTAAAGCAAAATAAGTAGAAAAGAAAAAAAAAAACACACACAGGGGGAAGAGGATCTTCACATACACACGTATGAAGAGTAAGGTTGCTAAGTACTTGCAGTTCATGCAATTTCACATTTAAATTTTTGGTATAAAGAAAGCAAACAACTGTGCATTTACTGTAGGATGTGGTTGGTTGCATAGAAGGCCAAATATCTATTTACAAAAGTACAATTACAAAAACTAAATTATGCCAGACTAATTGCAAATGATGGACCAGAACCAATCACAGTAAAGGCGGAAAAATAGAAAGTTTTCTGTTTATGTTCTCAAAGAAGAAGAAGAAGACTTAAAAACAGCCACTGTGACCATGAAGTCATTGGAAAGTTTATAAATCAAGTGACAAGTCGGATCCTTTTCTCATAGACCAATATATTCAAACTTCTATTCTCAACCAGTTGAGCCGCCCCCTGCTGGCCTTTAGAAAGAATGCATTTATGCATTCTGCTCTGGCTTCACTTTTTATGTCCTGGTTTGATTTTGATTGTTCTTTTACTCTAACAAAGTATTTATTTTAATCCAAATCAAAAAAAATTCTTTAACTCTAATCAAGTAATTTTCATGTCTAGGTCTAACCAGGGCAGTGTCGGATCGGAAAATGGTATAATTTTTCTGATTTGTGATTTAGTTATTTCTAACACATCTGAAAGAGCAATGAGAAATGATCTCATCCTGCCAATACAGGGAGCCCGTTACAAAGAATGTGTGTAGGACTAGCTTACATATTGGTAAGCGGTGGGCTTTAATCACTCACTAAATATGACTGACTTTGGCACAATTTTGTTATGTGGGCCATTTGGTAATGCTTATTCCATATCTATGTGTGATTTAGCGGCCATATAAAAAAGTCTTAAATAAGAGTTCACAAACTGCTTCTTCTTTATATAGTTTTTAGATATTAATGGTACATTGATTTGTAACAACTTAATTCTCAGCCACTCTGCTTCCATATAATAAGATAAAAAATAATAATGCTGAAGCTCCTGCTCTTTTGAAAATATAAAACGTCAGGTTGAGTTTCCCACCCCACCCTGACGACATACAGTCCCAAAAGCAGCCTCAAATGTTCCAGCTGCTGACTGGCTCTCAGAGTGATGTGAGCCTGCAAGCCTGAATATGCACCTCAAACACATTTATGGATCACGTAGACAGCTTTGCAGTAACAAATCTCAAACACAGTCATATCAGGGGTGATTCATGATCTCTCTGCCTCTCTCTGTCACTATGAACCTGCACGTGTCACTTTAGTTTCCAGGCATTTCTGTCTCTTACCAACTATTTTATTTCCAGTTTGCAAACGGCCATCTCAGCCCTTTTCCTGCGCTGTGTGACAGAACATGAACGTGTATGTTTGCTCACTGTCCTGGTATCAAATCTCTCACATGGATCACACAAATCTCCCACACAAACTGTATCAGGTGCACATTTGCAGTCTTCACTATCCATTAATTGCCTCCAATACAATGAATCAGTTTTATCTTCTGTATCTGGACAGGCTGAGTGAAAAAATACCCAAGGGGGGTATCACTATGGCCCACAGGTCTGAGAGAAGTACCATGTGATCAGAGTGTCATTGTAATAGAAATTAATTGTGCTATACTTTGCTTCTTCATTGCACCTCTGAACAGCCCTTTGCCTTTTCCCTGAAACCTGAATAATCAGTTGCCCGGCTTTTATGCTTCATCATCATCACAGGAACCAGATAGGACACACAATTAATTCTATTTTCATTTCATTCATTGCTATTTTGGATTGGTTACTGGAATATGATTACAGAAACAGAACCTGCGATTCATTACACCATTTGTTAGTAGAAAAAGCAATAATATCGCTGTAAGAAATCACCACCCAACGCTGACTAATAAAATGGATTTTCCTGTGAAATACATTTGAAAAAAGCACCACAGTCCTTGTGGACAGCTGCAATAACAGGGTCACTATTAAGATTACGAGTCCCAATAGCATCTGACTGCATTTCCGTCATTTAGCAGCGTTATTCCCAGACAGGGAAGATCTGCCTGAGGGGATTTGGCACATAAAAATGTAAGATTACAATCCCTGACAGTGAGGAGCAAAACACTACAGGCAAAACCTTGTTTTTTTGTTCCTAAAACATGTTGGAAATAGATCAACTAATTACTAAGAAACTAATCAAACCTTAAACTTTGCATTGTCAAATCATTAGAAAATGTAGTTTTGAGGTATCACCTTTTAATGCACAGATTTCCTCCAGTAAGGCTGTCAGATCAGAAAATGTTTTTGAGTCTTTCTGTGGAGGACTCTACCGTGTGATATGATTGAAAGGTTCAGAACAGCTACTAAATAGACCTTGAGGTGACCCTGTTGTTTTCTCCTTTGCTGGCTCTAAGGTCAAGGTTCACATATAATGAATACACAAATGCTCATGTGGTTTTTGGACCCTTCACATGTCAAATATGATATGTCACATACAAAAACATGAATTTCAGATGAGCTTTTTTTTGTAAGGGTGGAATTTAAAGGGGCTATCACCCGACTGCATGTGATCGACAGCTCCAGACATTTATAAGAGGTGAAGGTGGCAGAGGGGAAACAGTTTCAGACACAGCAATAAGGGGTTTAAAAGCAGATTCAGTCCACATAGACACACAGAGATTTTGCTTTTCTGCTTAACTTCTTTGTATTGTTTCATATCAGAAATCACTGGTAATGATTATTTTTGTTGGGTGAAATAGTGTGAAATATAAACTTATAATCATCAGATGAAAGGCTGGCTATCCCTGGTGGTCTTAGTCTCTCAGTGGGTGCCTTTTTTGGGTTTGTGTCAGATCAAAATCAGTTCTAATGAGCCCTGACCAGAACACACAGTACACTGCTGACTAGTTCAAATAGGCAAAACACTCACAACATCTGAATTTTCTATGTTTCCAACTGTGAGCTATGATCTCTTAATTATCTCACTCATCAGATCTGCTTTTTTCCATCATGTCATCATGTAGTGAAAGGGAGGAGAGCAGCCATGGGAGTGATTTAAAAGCCTTAAGATAACCCATTTCTGTATAGCACAGAGGGCTGTGTCTTTCAAAAATTAAGGAGTTAGTAGAGAAAAGAAAAAAGGAACTAATGAACGGTGCAGTGGGAGCGTTATGAAAGAGTGAATGATTAATCTCTGCCACAGGCTCTAAGAAACACAATAAAGAACAGACAGTACAACAAGGATTAGAATTAAGAAAGGCCACAAGTCAACAGGGCCCAGTAGGCTCATAAAGGATCAAAAGTTCAGACAGATAACTAAAGACCGGCCCATGCAAAGCTTTGAAAGCAATCAATAAAATGCTAAATCAATTTTCAAAATGCTAGGCAACCAGTTTTACAGAGTGATGTCTCAGTACCAATGTTAAGAAAGCCTTTTTGAGTGTTCATGAATGTAACTAAAAGCGTATTCTCTCCTTCTAAAATGATGATATTTAATATAATATCAATATTATACCCTTTTCACTGCACTGCAGAGATCAAACATCAGGGTCAGCTCAAAGCCAGAACATTGCTGGCTTAACGCCATGCGCTCCAGCTGCAGCATGTACAAGCTACAACTTTATCATTAAAGCTTTAGAGAACTAAAACAAAGCCACGTTCATGATATATCCACTATATGTTGCAGGTATTAACACATTTAAAATGTTAACTCATCTTTTACAGGTGTTATGTAACTTTGTCTGTTGTTTTTTTAAACAAAGTTTCTGAGTATTCTCAAAGAGAGAAGAGGTGGTCGAGCGAGCTAGACAGTGGATGAAGAGAGGGAGCAGCATTTGCAAGAACAGAGCAGTGAATGAGAGGAATAAAACATTATTTTCTGATTGTTTATCACTATTTACATCTTGAAGCACAAATAAACACACCCACACTTCCACACAGCCCTGCAATTAAACAGACATGCTGACACACAGTGATGAAGTATACCACCGATTTGTATTAACACTGCCTCATGCATAAGTAGCACACACTGAGGGGCACGACAAAGCAGCGCTATTTTATGATGTGTGAATGAGAACAGGTTGCACAGCCTGTGTGCTGTTACTAGCTGGGGATTACAAAGTCTCACAGGGCCCAAAGGCTCTTTGGTAATGCCCATAAACTCAGCAAAATAAGAATAAAAGAGAAAACAGCCTCTTCAGATACAGACAGCACACACTTCTAGTGGGTCATGATAGACAGGACATCTTGCATATTCTAATTATTACAACACAAACACAGTAGCAGGCTGTAGCAACAACTGTGATTTCATGCTTTATTGAAACAAAAAGCTATTTTGAAATATCATCTTAATATTATTCCGTTTTTGAAAGAACTCAGCAGGGAAAAAAAGTGGAATACAGCTGAATATCTATCACTCTTGCTGTCTTGCACACACACAAAAAGATGATAAAGGATGATACATTTTATAAATCATCTGTGAAATATCAACAAACAGCCAAATCCCTGACCAGAGCAGCCCCCAAACATGCAGCTTTTACCCCATTATTTTACTTTATTTCATGTAGATACTGTGGCTAATTGTCCCATGTTCCTATGTACAAGAAGCCTCGAAGTAATTCAGGATGATAATTCAGGATACAACATAGATGGGTTGGTGTTAGGAACAGTGTGATTTATTTGTAATGTGTGAATAATAGTGGCTGGTGTTTTTCCAAATAGACAGAAGAGACTCTGTTGCTCAATACTGTAAATTCTGGTCCCAAGAATAGTAAACCATGATTTCTCCATTTGTCGCTCTGATTTGCACATCAAACTACAAATTAAGAACAGAATAAAAAGGAAGTGGATGTTTTATTCATTCACTCCTACACACATTTTTCCTCTATGATCCACAGGAGAATGTAACGGTTCTGCTATTTTATGTTTTCTTTGTCATAGATATGCTAATAAACCCCTTTTAACCACAGACATAATAGCATTTTATTGTCATTTTTCCCTCAGATTGTGGAGGGACCTGAACAACGGAACCAAGAGGAGCAAGAGATCAGGAGCGGCTGCGGGGAAGGATTATAAATGACTGGTGGCCCTGCCAAAGCAAAGACCAGATCAATACTGTAGATGTGAATCTTTGTCATTATGGCTAACTGAGAGCCTGCTTGGCACAGAGGGATTGGGTTCAGTCACCCCCTCAGTGTAATTAATATGCTAAAATGAAAAACAACTGTTCTACATTCACGTGACAATTCAATATCATTAGGAAAATCCAATCAAACGGGCCGAATGACAGATTCCTTCAGTGTGGTGCCACACTCAAACACCTCCTATTAAGACATTAAGGTAAAACAGCTGAAGGACGTGAGATTTGGTGGTTAGGTTGAGTTGAAAAGTGTAAAGTGGACACATTCCCAAAGCCAGTGAACCAACACTTACTGATGTTAAAATGAATCTCGGCACCTGTACCTTTGTTTCTTGACAATGTAAATACACGGATCAAAACGGAACCTACAAATTAACAGCTGACAGCTGTGGAATTAAAGATGTTGCTGTGATATAAGCAATCTGACAGCTAACAAGGGATTGAGCATATGTTGCTATTAAACAGGTTTTCAAGCTGGGATGCAAGGAAGGATCTATACTTTAGTATTTAAGGGACAGTTCAACCCAGAATCAAAGGCGTACTCTTTTGGAGACTGGACAGACAAACATCCATCTTTCACCCAGGAGTTCATGTCCCATGTGAAAGCAAAAGTTAAGATAAGTTAACTGAAACATCATGAAAGTTCTGCTCCTTACGCTTTGTGCATCAGGCTTTTATGTAACTATGTCACCTCCTTCACTTCAGGCATTTATGTACATTTATTTACTGCCAGTGATTTTGTAGCCTAAATTCAACCAAACTGCAGCCTTGCGTCTATGTGTAATGACGTGCAGGCTTTTATAAGAATGCACTGCTTTGCTCTGTACCCTGAACCGCGAAACGCTCATATATGGGTCGTTATGGGTGGTATTGACAAACAACCTATGCTGTCGTTTAGGTTGGATATGTGGATTTCTTCAGTTACCTGTAGTGATATATCAGTCTAGATTGTTTTTGGTGTCAGGTGCCAAGTGTTGGAGATATCAGCCAAAAAAGAAACTCTGTCTTCTTTCCGGAAATGATATCTCAGTTACTCAATATAATCCACGGATATTAATGTGAGCAGTTTCACCACACTAAAGGAAGCATGCGTGTTTAGGAGGCTCGTGCTCGTGACAGTGTGTGATGTAATGGCGTCCTCCTCGGGTGTGTACTCTTTTTTTATTGGTGAAATGTCCTATCATTCTATTTTATTTTTTACTACACAAACTAGTTTTATCACAGCAGACAAATAGACAAACTGTTAAACAAATGTAACCATAAACAGTTACACATAAATCCCAAATCCAACATCAGATATCCTAGATGGAATATGCAAATTGAAGACAAGACACTCAGGTTTTGACATTTCTTGTACTGCTTATGCTTTTGTGATGCGAGCAGGTACTTTTTCATTTCTAATATTCTGAATCATGAATAATCTTGTAACGTGTTGGTGTTGTTTGTGATTAGGACAGGAAGAAGCACATAAACAACTCATTTTGAATATCACCTTAACAGACACATGCTTTTATCTGGAATATTTTGTGCGGGTAAACAAGTCCGATGTCATCATCTCTGTCAGGTTCGGAAATTTTGGTTGCATCGTGTTGTCTGTTCTCTGTCGCTATTTCAGGAACAAAGACAGACCTCCATGAAAGAAGCAGAAGAGGGAGTGACATAGAAAGAGAAAGTGAGAGAGACGGGGAAAGTATGTGCATATGTCCCTCGCTCACACACGTGTACATGTTTGTGTTTCTCTTCCCGTCTTGAATTTTTTAACAAGGTTAGTCGCAGCTCTGCTATCCTTGGTCTTTTCACCCGTCACGTTTGGGTACAATGTCACAATGTCTTTCCTCTCTCATCTATCATGCTTGCTGCTCGTCATGATATACATTCTCAGTAACCGCTGAAGAAGCTCCATGCACCCTGAAACTGTTTACGGTGATCATTTCACTCTGACTTCTCATACGCAATGATCTCAGGATACACTTTATGTGCAACATTTGAGGAATCTCTCCCCAGGATTGATGAGCAGCTAAAGAGTCTCTCCCATTAACTTTATGTTGACACGTTCAGTCCCTGCAGCGATCAGTAAATCTAACCTTACATATCCATCAGCAGCAGGCATCCTGTCAACAGTGTCCTTGAGCTTTTGAGCCCCGAACTTCCACAAAAACAGAAGAATTCCTGCAAATGTAAAAAAGAAGAATCATGCCATCTTTTGTCAAATCCATTTCACAGTCAGCCAAAAAAAAAAAAA
>CAFUXE010000393.1:221603-234915 GCA_903364295.1 Serranus cabrilla
TCCAGTAAAGGTTTACACACAGAGATGCTTTTCACTGGAGAGCAGAGAATGGATTTAATTGCTATCTCGTCACTATTTCCTCAAAGTAAAAAAAAAAAAAGAAAAGAAAAAGATCAGTCATACCAATCTCTCTTTAAGACACTCATGAATCATGATTGCTTTATACAAAATTATATGACAGCAATCAATGTCACTTTGTTGATGGATAACCTGAGTGAGAGAGGAAACTCTCATCTCCAGAAAGCAATAACATTAAAACTAAAGTCGTTAAGTTGTGATAAATGACAAGACAGCGTGGAGCTCGGGAAGGCGTTCACGTGCCAGCTCTCCTGCCTCTCACGCTGATTCCCCCCAGTAGTTGGGTTTATTTGCAGAGTAAAGCAGCCAGCTGGCTCTCTCGATACGGCTCTAAACCTGTGTCAGCTGCAGAGTCGACATAAATCTCTGCGGCCACTCTTCGAGGTAATAGGAACCAGAGACAAGTCCAACAGGTGAGGCATTACCAGTGAGAGACTGATCCACAGGGAGGTGTTTTTTTAGCTGGCAGTAAACATTGACTCAAAAGGGATGAGAGAACAGAAGATAACAAAACAGCACTCATGACCTCAGGTAAGGAAAAACAGGAGGGATGGGTGGAGGGAAGGGAAGGGGAAAGTGGAAGCTGAAAGAAGAGAGAAAAAGCGTGGCAAGGCAAAAAAGGACAGAAACATCCATTATCCATGAAAAGTTAAAGGAAGAGGACTAAATAAAGGAAAACATGGTAAAGGGAGAAGAGAGACCTTGAGAGGGCAGGTGTTTTATTGCTTTTACCCTTTTTTTCTCCAAACATAGAAGTTGGAGGGAGATAAAATAAAGTGATTTAGTGATGAGTGACAGTTAGGAAGCATATGCATGAAGAAGGAAAAGAAGGTGTTTTATAAGGTTGACACTGAGGGCCCTCCCTAAAAATAAGACTAGCTCCCCCAGCCATGTAGTTAGCTGAAGGATAAAACTTGAGCCCCTTTGTTTTCACCCATATTTGTTTACATTTTGGAGCAATAAACACCATTAAAGTTTTTGTCTAATTAGTTATGCCTTGCAGTTTTTGCTTGCAATGTTCCCACAGGTGTACAGACAGCTGTCACTGGATTATTTTGATTCTGAAGAACACTTAAAAAGTGGAGATTAAGCCATTTTTGGAGTTTTAAGGATCATTTTCTTTTTTTTTCTTTCTAAGGAGACTTTTGGACGTTCATCAGTGATTGACATCAGTTATAATAATAACTGTCCTGATATCAGTCAATGAATCAAAAAGTTTTTGAACATGTCTTTGTATTCAGATCTGGCCTTGTCCTTCCTCACCTTTTTTAATATATATTTATGTCACTATGTCATGTGTGCTTTTACTGTAGGGTGGCTCAGTTGGTGGATTGGTCACCTGATCAGCAGGTCGGTGGTTCGATCCCTGACCATGGCAGCCTACATGTCAAATTGTGATGGGAAAGATACTGAACCCCAAATTGCTCCCGATGCTGCGTTCATCGGTGTGTGAATGAATCCCTGATGGTGGCAGGTGGCACCGTGTAAGGCAGCCTCAGCCACCTGTATGAATGGGTGAATGAACGCCCCCTGTAGTGTAAAGTGCTTTGAGTGATAGCAAAGACTAGAAAAGCGCTAAATAGAAGAGAATGCATTATCCCCTAAATAGAATGATCCCTTTGAACATATTGCTCATGTTTGGCAAAAACTTAATTTCAGAAGACTCACTGGTGTTGCTGATAGCCCACACACTCCTAGTGCAAACGTGATTCCCTTGACAGCCACTTCATGAAATGTCATTGTCAAACAATAAAAAAAGGAAAGAAATAGGGGAAAAAAAACAATTACATTACAGTCAAGATTTCAAAGTATTGCTGTGGGTACAAAATAATAAAGCAACCTGAAGTGTATTTGAGCTCTTCTGATGGAATAATTCAATAAAAGCCAGTAGAGATATAATGTAAGCAGGACAGATATGGCTTGGAGACAGGTTTACTGAATCTTCAACACTTCACAGTTCACATTAAATGTACCTCTGCTGTGAGCGCTGAAATCTGATTTCTCATTCCCTCGGCCGTCATGCACATTATGTCCTCATAATATTTACATCCTTTAAAATTGACAGTAAACATCTCGCCTCGCCTGTTTCCAATCTGCCAGCACCCAGCTAATCTAGGCTTCATGCTGCCTGTTTGAGGTGTGAGAGGTCTGATAGATCCACAAAGAAAGCTCATGTTTACATTGCTCTTATGTGTTGATTGGACACACAGTGCTTTACTCTTTGTTGTTAAATTGGGCAAATATATCACTGACCACCTCCAGAGATGCTTTCGATTACTGTGTCTTTACTGCAGGATTGTCCTGCAGGATTTTATATATTTTGGCACTTTGCAATTACAATCTGCCATCTATGCTATTACATATTACACCGTAACTCAACAGGGGTCCAAGAGCCACTGATGACACACAGCCAGGGGGGAATGTTTAGTCACAAGCAACTGATAGTTTAGAAAAATTAAAACTACTTTTCAACTCTGCAGTAAAGGGAAAACGCGTAGGATGGTAAACACTGTTGTACACTTTGTGAAAAAGACAATTGCACAACATTTGACTGCTTCTTCTTTTTAATAGCAAATTGTAACCAGGCGGATCATTACTGTGAGCATTTGGCTGTGATTTCCTGCCAAAACACTGACTTTTACATGCTTGTTCAGCGTTTATCAAAGCAGTAAAACAGTAGCCGCTGCAGCTTCCTCAGCCACCAATTAAGTTTGGTTGTTCCTCCCCTTTTATTACACCACCATGGTGGCGATTATAGAGGGTTAGAAACTTTTTAACTTCTATGGTTATGCATAGCGTGCATTGTGGGTGGTGATGTGTTAGAGTACTAAGATTACTTTATGTTGTAACGAGTAAAGTAACACGTTTAGCTATTACGTGCAGGGATAGATGGAATGCTTCTCCTTACTCACTGTGGTGGCAGCCGCTGGCTGGTCGGCCTGCGACTGTGAATGCAACTTGAGACACAGCTTGCAGCTCGATGCTTACATGCTCACAACAACAATGTTAGCAGGTGGATGTTTAGCAGATAATCTTAAAACCATGTCTGTGTCTCAGTTTAACACGGCAGCATGCTTACATTAGCTAACACCGGCCGAGGCTGATAAGAACAAGGCACTTGGTCATTAGTCAAAGTTTAACACAAATTGAATTTTTGCCCTGTCAGAAGCTCACCATCATCAAGCAACCATGAATCTGAACTGCATTTTCTTTGCTGTAGCCAACAGATATACTGCATAGACCAAAGTGATGTACCTGCTAGCAGTGAGACTAAACTATTTAATTGGGTTACAGGGAGTGTTTTTTTTCTGCTTTCAAAGCAGGGAAGTAAAACAGAGAAACATTTGAGATCCACTGACAGAACATACAGAATAAATAGAAATACAATTAAAGGGAAAAGGATTTAGTGTGTCTCCGGCTTCAGATTTCCTTTTTTTTTTTGTGTACAAAGGAACATCAATCAATTTTCATAAGAAAAAAATAGCCCCCAGTGTAAGACTATCTTCAATTAGTAGACAGTAAATAAGGAACAGTTCCTGCGTTTAGGCTACAGACTCGTCTGATAGAAGTGACAATCCCTTATTCATTAATTGAAGGAGACATGTAACCAAAGGGAAAGAGCAAAGCTAAGAAGGGACTGAGGCTAGTTAAGCTTGTACTGTGGAAAAATAAAGCATGCAATTCAGTGTATACGCAGACACCAACATGCATATATATATTTATATAAAACAGAAGAGTTCAGGTAGAAAGTCATTTACGTAAAACGTAATTTAACATTTTCCAACATCCAAACATGTTACCACAGATGACTTCCTTCAACCACGAAATGATGGAATTACAGCCCGAGATGGCCACCGCTTGGCTCTGAAATCACCCAGCCCTCAATGCAGCGGGGTATTTCTGATGCTGGGAAGTGTTTGTGGGAATCACTGTAGCATGGGATGACCTTGGGATGGGAGGTATCGCATCATTTCCTCTACACCAATGAGATGAGATGGTGCCCACCTAAGCTCAGCTGGTGTCCTTAAGCACTCCCTCCTCCGACATCCCAAACTCCCCCAACCACTTGATATTTGGTGGTCCAAAGTGACCTTACATCCCGTTTGGCAGCTCAATATCATCATGGTACCAAAAACAATCAGCAGGTTCTTTCAGGCTCCAGCTGCAACGATAAAAACTCCCTCACCTGAATATTTATGTGCTGGTAGTGAGAGCACTTCCTGCTGAAAGGTCACATGGGTCAAACCAAGTGACTTTGCAGGCAATGATTGGCTGTATTAAAATACGATCTCCATCTCTATTCTCCCTTTTGTTTTTTGTTCCGTAAAGGAGAACACAGACAAGTGATGAACAGAGCAGATGTGTATTCTGTATCAGACAAAACAGAATATATGGTAAATATATTAAAGTGTAAGATGTATAAATAGTTCATAAAGTGAATAGAGGAAAATATGACATAACATTATATTGAACTCAACTTTACCTCTTATAAATCAAGTTGCACAAAAAGTCTTTGTTTGTATCATTCAACCCAACATTACATCACAGTGCATTCATGTATTTTAACGTTTAGTAGAAAAACATCAGCTTTCAATAACTCTGCATTCAGTCTGAGAATGTATTTGTTATCTGTGTGTTTCCAAAGGAAAACAACTGTCAACATTACATCACAACAATAGAAGTGTTCTTGTGAACAGATGCTGCTATGAAGTGCCATCCGAGGCGCTTTCATCATAACCTTGAGACTTGTTGATGACTTAATTTGAAGTGAAGTGAGGAAAAACAATCCAGCTCTGCCTAGACAGAAAGGTGCTTCATGGTTTATGAATATTCAGTAACTAATCTAAAGCATGCATAGGCTTAGGAGATGTAATTGGTAATATTTTGACCCCTAACATTACTGTTTCTTGTGTGTTTAGATTGTTGGTCCAGTGGATTGTCCTGTGCCTGGTCTGCTCCCCTTAAGGCTACAACCATTGCCCATAATTTCCCTTCTGCAATAAATCACATTGGACTCCATCAGCAGTGCTTCTCGAATGGTCAAATAGAAACCCACTCCACCAACAATGTCAGAACTAGAGGGACATTCACATCCACTTCACGCTGTGCTTGGCCAGCTGTGTGCAGGTGAGAGAGGAGTCAGGGTTTGAATCATTATCTCTTTTTCCACTTTTCATGTGAACAGTATGAATGTCTTTGAAGAGAGAGAAATATGTACCACTATCCCCATATTCAAGAGGTATCACATCTACCACCTCTCTTCGACAGCAAGCCTTTTACTCACACTTTGAGTGTGGCCCATCGGATCAGCTAGAGACACTTTCCGGTGATTCCCGCTGAGGTCAAACCAAGATCACATGTCCTCATCACCCGACCATTACTTCTTATTATTTCCTTTGTTTGTCAGCCAAATGCAGATGGGCAGAGTTGCAAGCATTGACCTACGGGCAAGGGACGGCATTTTAAAAATAACATAAAACTAAATAAAATACATAAAATGCAATAAAACACAAATAAAATAGACCAGAAAGACAGTTAGAGTGTAGTTAAAGCTTCCCAAATGGAGCAAAGGACATAAAAGTGCAGCAGGCAATATTATGTGAGGTTGGTTAATTATGAAAAGGGTGGGGACTTGTAATGATCATAATCAAAAACACTAACATATAATATCGGCCTATAACAAAGAGAGAAATATACGCAATGTGAAAGATTGCAGCACATAAACTGGGTTTACATAAATGCTTGCATTCACATTAACAAGCCTACAGGGGGCCGGATAGTATGAGCACACATCTTTGCATGCTTGTGTGCTTTTTGCAGCTACACTTACTTGAAATAGGTACTATGCACCAACATGTGCATTCATAGACAGAAGAGTAGAAGAGTCATGTGTACATGAGGGAGCCTAAGTCAGACTGATGGTGTTCAGCCTGTAGGCAGCACTGAAAGAGTTTGAATCTTTTTACACTGTTAATTTTAAGGAGCACACTTCCATCAATTAATGTCCCAGGGGTTAGATAAGATTAAACAACTCACTGACTCACTTTCTAATGCAGAACTTGGAACAAAGCAGCTACACTTGTATCCTCCTACAAAAAGGATCAATATCTGAATCAGATGAAGAATCACTTTATCCGCAGAGTGCAGGAGAGCACGATGGATTTGTCTTCGTAACATCAGCGTAGGAACACTTTGACAGTTGCAAGGAAAGATAAATACGCGCAGGCAAACCTATATACATATATTTAGGCAATCGACTATGTAGAGATATGAAAATATATGTTGTGTTAAATACGTTCACCTGCATTCAAGCAGCAGCACAGCATCTACTGGACTGCAGGAGAGGAGAAATGACCAGATGTTCATTGCTCTTACTCAGAAAAAAACACATCTGACATGAAATCACAAGCACCAAACAACACTGTTAGAGTGCTCGAAAAGTGTCAAGATGTATGACGCCTGAGGTCGCACAGACTTGCACAGACGTTGAGAGTCTGACTCTCCCCTGCAGTGAGCTTTCCCTATGACTCCAGTCTGGTCTCAGGGCCACTTAGCTCTAATTACTGCACCCTAATGGCAGGGCCAATCACGAGCAGGTTAATTGTTTGATCTCTGCCATATGTACAGCCTGTCGTCATGTTAATCCACTTCTTCACACATACATGAGTCCACCACGCAGCATCTCATACGGCCCGGCTGCTGCTGCTGCTGTCAGAGGAGCAGACTGTGTTGGTGCAGAGCAGGGAAGTTTGTCAAGGTCACCTGAGAGGGAAGGTCCAATCTAAGTTCCACAGTATCAAAAAATAAAGACATTATCAAGATTCTTCATGATGAATGAGATGAAACCCATTCACAAGCAGTGCCCATCTACAATAAATCACAGTGGATTCCATCAGAATGACAATATTATCAAGATATTCTTCATGATAAATGAGATTAAACCCTTTCACACAATTTTTGCCAGAGTTGCATGGCATATTGTGGTAGGTTGATTATTCCCAAAGGGTGACAATGGGAAAGCTTTGTCAACTAATCAGCATTAAAGATATGGTCTGCTATGCTGTACAGCCTAATGAGTGCACAGGTACAAGCCCATTTAAAAAAAAAGTTGGGGGTTTTCTCAAATATAAGTTCAATAAATTCACAAAGTTCAAGACTCAGCGTCATGATGAAGTATGTCACAATTGTACGCACGATGCAAACAACAGTATATACTAAGTAAGGGCAGCTGCGATGTGCACTAAAAGTAAAAAAGTGTGTGATTTAGAACGCAAAAGTCCATTGTGCGTCCAAGTGACGACTGAACTGGAACCAGGTGAGCAAAGGTTAATCTACAAACCAATCCTGAGCTTTTACAATGTTTAGTTGAACTGTCAGCACATGTTAATAAAACGGTAGAAATGTATGCAAGCTGGGAGTATTTTGCTCTGTTCCAAACAAAGAGATTGCGTCCTTGTGTCCCCAAGATTGTGCAGTTGTTTGAAAGGGTCATTCATATCGTTTGAGAAATAGACAACACACACACACAGACACACACATACACACATATAGAGCCCACACAGTATTCCAAATAGCCTTGCCTTGATGGAAAACTGCACATCCAGGGGGAAAGGACAGATATTACACGGATCATTAGCTGCAAATATAAAAGGGAGCATCACAGCGGCCTAATGACGCTTTGATAAGCTCTGTTCTGGAAGTAAACATAATCTGTTGACTTTCAATTCTTTTGTCACACCACCAATGATAGTTGAGGCAGAATGAAGCATTCTGCTGTAAATGGGCTGCTGTCGTGCGGAGCGAGGCAATGTGGGACCCTCTTGAAGAAAATAGGAGCTGGTGGGGAAGAGAATTTAAACATGTAAATATCTTCTTTTTTTTATGTAACGTTTTCGAGATGATGAACTCGGCCAAGTGTCTGCAGCTGCTTCTCATCTGGCTTGACATAAATGCCTGCTGTCTTCCAGCCTTTCCATTACCGTTGATCACTGAGTCACTGTGACTCATAGCGCCTTCTGGCAGGACCAGCAGTATTTACCAGAATTTACAGACACCTGTGAATTAATGTTGCATTTCAGAGATGCTGACAGAAATCCCTCCTCCTAAGACATTCAAAAAAACACAGAAAAAGGCAGAAGATGCAACGTCCAAGTCCTCTGCCAAGATGCAGTTATCTCAGGACATGCCAGAACTAAAATACTTGTGATGGTTTAATAAGATCAAACAAAATGTGATGTGGACACATTCTCAATGAATGAATGAGGAGGAAGCTGCCCAGCACACACAAATGTGTGGAATTCAGGATTCCTCCAGCTTCCTTCCACAATCCAAAAACATTTTGCTTAGATTTAATTGATGACTCTTAATTGCCCGTAGGAGTGAATGAGAGTATGAATAGTTGTCTGTCTATATGATAGTGTGGCGACCTGTCCAGGGTGTACCCCGCCTCTCGCCCAATGACAGCTGGGATCAGCTGGGTGAGGTGGGAGAGGACAACTAGTCGGTAGAGGAGGAACGACAGTTGCGAAATGATGAGAGATAAGCAATAAACAGTCAGTCATGAAGATCACACAGATGATGATGTAGTGATGTTGAAGCTGCAGTTGTCATGACAAAATGTAGAAATATGTGTGTGATTCCTAACTTAAGACACATGCCCCCTCTGACACAGCGGTGAAACACTGCAGCCATAGTGCCCCTCCCTGGTGCATTTGTGCGTAACTGAAGGAATGTGAAGCAGAATATTGCCTGAAAGTGCAGAACACTTAGTCACTCTACCCTGAATAAATAAATGGAGATGCATTATTGGAAAATGACTAGTTTGGTCACAGAGAATTGAGGTCATAAAGCACTGGCCACATTAGTTGTAGGGCAGATAGTTGTCATCATTTATTCCTCTCTACCATCAGTATATGAGTCATAAAATTGAAACTTTTGGAAGGGAACTCTCCACGCGAGGCTGCACATTAATTGTTGCGCCTCTCGATCATGTTATACGTAACTCGATCCCTCTTCACCTCATTACTCAAAATGCAAATCATCCTCAGGATAATTTAAATGCATCAGAAAAACTGCCTTGTGGTGAGTGGATGCTTGCATTACGAGAGGGTCAACTAAGGCTGGTTCCTCTATATTCATTTCCTTTATAATCGCTCAAATCCTCAACAGCATTTAGAAAGCAATCCTCGCCCAGAGCAGTGTTTACTTTGCACACAAGCTGGAAAGTCTGGTGAACAGAGAGAAGGCATAGGAATAACCACAGCCCTGCTTCATATTCACATCTCTCGTCTGCCTTTAGAGGAACCTTATGAATCCTAATATAATAGTAAAAGGCCTATTCACATGGCAAGCGTGGTCAATATGTATTGATCCATGCAACTGGGAATAAAGTCCACATACTTATGATACATTAATGCAGCAATACTTAGATACAGCAGACATTCATGGGCATGCATACAGTTGCATTTTTTCTTGCATTATTTCTGAATCAGCAGATAGGTTTGTCTACGATGACTGCTGGTTTTAATAAGATTAATGTAGTTTGAATACCATCAGGAGAGGAACAGTTCACAAAATATACAGTTCAGTTCATATCACAGTTCCAACATAATGGTTTCGGTTTGGATTTGATACAAAGAGAGCATTGCGGATTTCAATATGCTTTTCATTCCTTTACAAATTGGCATTTATTATGTTGTTACCCCAAATTTGCCACATATGGACTAAGGCCATCAATATGAATGAAGCATATGCTCAACTAGCACTAGAATTTAGATCTATGGTTTCCATAAATGGATGAAAAAAATCTTTACATGCATCAGGGGATTTAAAAAAAATACAATATATGGATATTTTCAAACACCAAATATTTAAAAGTAAGCTAGCAATATATTTAAGGAGCGCAATATTTTTAAATACATAC
This sequence comes from Serranus cabrilla, assembly GCA_903364295.1. Taxonomy (NCBI): domain Eukaryota; kingdom Metazoa; phylum Chordata; class Actinopteri; order Perciformes; family Serranidae; genus Serranus; species Serranus cabrilla. The sequence continues at coordinate 231,604 of CAFUXE010000393.1, forward strand.
ATGTAGTTATGATCAGATTTTTTATGGTACAATATGTATTGTGTCCTTTTCTGCAAAAAAAAGTACTGTGAATATTTGTCATTGAAACTTTATGCAAAAAACTAACTGTGCTCAGTGCATTTTCCAGGACAGTTTCCTCTTGGGATACACTCCCCTAATAAATATTAACAGCATACTTGCCACTCATGCCCAAAGCATATGAAAGCCCCAAAGGATGAACCCATTTATTTGCATTTGCAAGTGAAAATTATGTCTTAAAAGTACCACCATGATAAATCTGTGTCTAAACATGGACCCCAGAGTCATTGGGATGTTATTTCTTGAAAGATAAGTTAATTAATATAACTGAAATTACATATAGCTCAGAAACTGAGAAAAATTTAATAACCCGCACAGACACCACCAACGTGTAAAGTCACCCTTTGCCATCAATAGCAGATAATAAATTCTATGTATTGTGATTGTGAGTGTAAGTTGTCTTGTAAAGTAGGACGCCTTTCATTCCCCGTGTTTCTGTCCAAAGTCAAAGCTGTAGCACTGCACCGCCTCACTGCTCAGTGTACGCCTCAGTTAACCTGGACTGTGTTGTACACGCCCTGAGGCATGCTGTCAAAAAACCTTGCCTGATGACAACCTGACAACTCCATCCATCTTATTTACCCGCTGGACAGCGCAGATCTGCCGTGGCAATCAATAACGCTCACAATTAGTTTCCCTCCAGGGGGTGGAGGCAGAGGGAGGTACACCGGGGGGGTGCAGGGGTTGGCCGGCAGTCCCCGACACAGCTGGAAAGAGTGTACGTGTGGCCCGGGTCCATGCCAGCCACATGTCCTGACATTAGCAAACATCTCTTGGGAGGCGCTGACATTTCCATATGTCCAGTAGAAAAGAGGGAGAGATGTGTGTGTGTGTGTGACACAGTCTGTCTGCAAGCATGCACGTGCATTTCTGTGAGTGTGTGTTTTCTCCCGTTATGTGTGAGCACTCATGTGCATTGTTTTGTTTTTCACCTTGGCTCTGTGACCTGGAAAATCTCCTCCAAAGGGCAGTGAGACGCTGAGGAGGGCTCTCCAGAGGAGGCTGATGGATCTATATCAAGCCGTAAAAATAGATAACTGTCATTCGTCATCGGGGTGTCTGGAAGTTAACCCTGACCAACAGGGCTTAGCCAAACAGAGCAACCACAGAGCATACAAGTCCCAGCATGCGTCAGTGTCATTTGGATGCCCTTAGCAACCTGGCATGACTGCAGGCAGGTGATTGATACCAGGCTTCCTCCGTGTGATTATCTTTTTATGTGCTAAAAAATTAGATCAGGAACAATATAAGGAGGAAAAAAATCAAATAAGAAAGAAATATTGCCGGAATTCAGGTGATTCATTTTTCTGAGCAGGTGATATATGCTAAATATGACCTGTCATTCAGGAATGACTGACATGAAATGATTGAAAAATTGTATTTTTGTCCTTTATATACCCTTTTGGACAATATTTTCTTACTCTCTTTAAGGCAGAGTCTTGGATTGCCCATGGCTGAAGGTAACACATTCGTTTTCATTTAATACTTTGGATCTCTTTTCTCTTTTCTCTCTGCTCTGTTTCCAGAACCTCACGCTTTGCTCACTTACTCATCATAGTGTCTTCACTGCAAACACATTACCTTTCTTCAACCTCTTCCACTCACACTTCTAAACTCATCCAAATGCTTATCTGGCAGAAGTACTTTGCGACACATCAAAAAAGCCACATTTTCCTCTTTTATGTTTTGAGAAATTATTAATGTTGCTAAACCCTTTTAAAATCCTAAGAGAATGGCAAATACATATTCGATTTCCCCAGAGGGCAACGAAGAAAGTCTGCACAAGCAAGTTGTTCTGCAGGAATACTGCACGGCGGTGAAAAATGTATTAACTCAGCATTACAAAAAACGCTAAACAAATAAGAGATGTACCATCCTTTAATAAATGAGGCTTCAGCAATGAGAAACCTGAGGAAAATGGTTTCAGAGGCACTTCTTCAGGCAGTTGTGAGAATGTGCTGTTTTGTAGTATTTAAAAAAGAAGTCTAATTTATCCATGTTCACTACAAAAAAAAAAATCTTATCTTGATTTCTATTAAAAAACACGATCTTACTTTCAGTGCACCAGCAGCTCTCGTGCATCCTTAGGGACATTTTGGCTTTAAATTTTTAATTTTTTTCTTCATTTTTTTTCTTTTTATTTTGAATATGTTAATGGACTGTGGCTTCCATTTTGGCAAGAGTGTGCGTGTTTTTTTCTTTCTTTTGAAGTTTGGAAGTTCAAACTCTGCTCCTCTGTTAAGTCAATAATAAACTCTGTAGCCAAATTACAGACACTCAGACCTTTAATAATGTCCCAGTAGAATCCTATTAAAGCCACAACTTTTGATCCCACAGCAAAAAAAGTCATGTAGGGTCTAAACTGTTAAAAAAAAATCATACAGTAGCTTTATAAAACTCGAGCCCTGGCTTCAGATTTGTACGTGCGGTTATATTCCCCAAGTTTAAGCCATTTGCTCATGTTCACCTTAGGGAGAAAATACATGCTAGTTTCCTGTTTTCCACTTAGATCAATGCTGCTGAATTATGGAGCACTGCAGTGTTTGATGCAATGCATCAAAATCAATGCTGTCGCTAATCAATGATATATCCAAACTGTGGCATGATATAAACAAAATCATATTGAAAGGGTAATCTGTGGAAAAAAAGACAAAAAAAACAAAACGTACTTTTCAAAATGTATATATAGTATTTTAAGTTTTAGGAAGGGAATATTTTTGTTCTCTGAGGTAACAAGAGGGATTTTATGATTTTGATTCAGAAAAATGTATCAGCATATAGGTTGTTACTTATCATAGACATTTCATAAAATATTAATACATATAAATTTTAGTCTAAGCATTTAATATACGTTTAATATTTTGATTTTTCATAGCAAAAAAACTACAGCAGTAACATGTAATGTAAACAAAGAGGCATTTAAAGGGTTAAAATTCATGAAATGAATGAATCTTCGACAGTTGAGATATGGACTGAAATTGCTTTAAAGATGTAACTCAGTGAAACAGAAAAGAATACAATAAATATAAAATAATGTTATGGCAGTTTTTTGACGCAGACATCTTTGTCCTCACAGGGACAAAAAACAGAAATAAGTTTGACAAAAGGATAAAGAAGACTTAAAGACTGCCAGAAAGTGAGATAATACATGAAACTAGCTGAGGGGTATAACCTACATACTGAAATGTGTCAGTTTACAAAGCAACTTGTATATCTCATCAACCTGGATGTCCT
>CAFUXE010000393.1:236159-251071 GCA_903364295.1 Serranus cabrilla
TTTTAAACCCTCTTAGGCTGAGGAGCTTGATGCTCTCAGAAGTCTGATCTGAAATTAGCTCACTTATTCATTGGACAGGGAGATCTCTATTTTGGGAAAATACTGTTGACGCTCAGTCTAAAGCATATATCTGTGGGGTATCCTGTTAAAGTGAGTAAGTATAAAATATCGCTTTAATATCCTAATTATTGCATCCTGCAGTTCACATTCACATCCTTCACTCGATCTATGCACACACCAACTTAGGAATATATTCAAAATGTGATGATTGTTCAAAGATCTGGCCCAGGTGTTTGGTGGGCCTGCCGGCAGGCCAGCAGACTTTTTGCTGTTTCTCTCTCTCAATTTTAGTGTTTTTACTGGAGATACTGATATAAATCATATCAAACTGGAAGATCTAAGGAATCTATTCCATGGCAGTATATCATGCAAAGTTAGGCTATTTTTATCTCTATGTTATTAACATGATGATTTTCACAGCAGTCATGCGACCTCTGACGTCATGCTATCTGAATAAAAATGGGCTGTGTGTGTTCCCACAGGTCTCCTCTTTACATACATGACTACTTTATGCTGATAACATGCAATTTAAGTCAAAACCACATATGTCTATTTCCGCCTACTATTTTCACATTTCTGCATACTGGGGACACTAAACAGGCTTTGAACTACATAAATTAGATATCAGTGGAAAGCTGAGACTCATGTGGATTCAATGAGCTTAGTTTTATTCATGTGGGATGATGTTAGTCCCTGTTGTAGCCATTTCTCGAGTCTTGACCTCGCTGTATACAATGAGCCGCTGTGACCTCTAGGATAATCACAGCCTCATAAAACTTTACAGACCCAAACTAGAGACCTAGAGCTGTTAGAAGATGTATAGCTTTCCTATATATATTGACAATAATGGGGTTTCTCAGCAGTGTAGAGAACAGAAGTGCCTGCCATTGAAGCACTGAAAACAGAAATCTCCAAAATGACCAAAGTTTTTGAAGCCAAATCACCGCATGGAGCTCTTCCAAAGATCTTGTCATATTCTGGAGGGTTTCTGACACCTTTTTTTCAATTCCAGATATGAAAAAAATAGCAAAATTCAACACCAGGTGTATGTAACAAATGCTATCAACCAACAAATTGATGCAACAACTTATGGGACCAAGTTGAACCTGGAAATGGGACTTTATCAGCCAGACTATGACACTGGGACCTCTAATACATCTTAATAGTTGTAAAATCATGTTTATTATAGATTTTGACCAGAACAACTTGACACACATTGCTACATTTCAAATTAATCTTCAGGTTCTCAGCTTTCAGATGATGTACATCACTTTCATGTGGTATTTATTGCTGACCTGCTCTCTCCCTTTAAACATCCACTGCCCACATCCCCCAAGTCTCAAAAATGTGGGGGCTTGAATGTTAAAGTTCATTCAGTTAAAGTTGTTCTGTTGTCATCCGTAGTGAAACGTAATGCTTTCCCTCCATTTTACTGAAAAAATATAGAAACCATCACATTAGCCATGAGTCATGCTTTGACTTTCTATATTTAACAGGTTAATAGAAACGTTTAAAGCTTTTCCTCTTTTTCCCGTAATATATACAGTACTATAGGTGTACTACAGCACTCGAAATGGAATGGTCTATTATAATAACTCCTGCAAAGTGATGTGAGTCACACAGTCAGAGCTTTTCCAATGCTCACATACATGGATTCACTTCCTAGATTTAAAGGTAATGATGATGTTTTTCAGGCAGACCAGCAGAGATAGTTCAGTCAGCTTCACATACGTATGTACAGTAAGAAAATCAGCTAAATAAAAGCTCTTTTGTGGCTGCGGCTGCTTCAACATTCACATGTTAGTGTTACTCTGTTGCAGTAAGCTGCTTTAATTGTTACGCAGCATTTAATATGACATCAACATATAGACTGACTTCCTTTTAGCCACAGCCTGAGCTCTGATTTACTTCCAGCCTCCCTGTCCCTGAAATGTCAGGCAATGTTAAAAATGTCACCACTTTAACTAATCACCTGAACTCTGTGGTTTGCACCAAGTGAAATCCCCACACTCATTCAAAGTGACACAGATGAAAAGGTGGCTACATGACGACTCCACTGGAATTCCCACTCCACACATGTATCAAATGACACTAAAAACACTAATAATATCATCGTTTGCACAGTTAAAACAGATACCATGCATTGTATCAGCTGGTTATTCATTCAGCTGGGGAAACAGCAACACTCAACGCACAGCATGGCCAAATGCTCTTTCTCCCAACCTTAGCTTCTCTGCCACTGCCATCATCTCTGCACACCGTCTCTCTGCCTCCCGTGCTCAGGTGCAAAGTAATTACGCTCCAGGTGGCTAACACACCTGACACCACTCAGCTTATTATCCAGCAGCAACTGTAAAGGAAAAAGAAATGCCACCCCCTAAACGTTTCCAGGCTTCTTTGAATAATTATAATGGTCACAACATCGTCTAGAAATAGCTCAACTTTTGTACATGTCCACTTATATTTCCACAGAGCCTCAAGACAATTTCCTTTATGTAAGGAAAATAGTATAGCCTCAAAGAGATTGATTGTACACATTGTACTTCCACATTTCAGGACATCATTTACTTGCTTTCTTTTATCTAGGATGGAGAGATGCTGGTGGATTGTGAACTGGATATTTTTAGTTCTTTTGAGAATGCTTTTGTGTTATCTCTCAATGTATGAACAGAAATCCACTTGTTTCAAAGGATTTGAACAGTAGCTAGATGAAACAATCTCCTCAATACACCTGGAGGAAACTTTTTAAAAAAAATGATCTGGGGATCTCAACTGGATTAAGTCATAGACTTTAAAATCCAATAAGAACCATGAAAGAACATTGACTTTGCCTGCTTCTTGGTTTGTCCATCAGTCCACGACTTTGGTCCAGACTGAAATATCTCAGAGTATAGGATTGATTGGCATGCAACTTTGTACACCACAGTTATGGTGCCCAAACTAATTGAACTGAATTATAAAAACGACTATACTTATCTCGCCAATATCTCAATTTCCTGCCTTCTCTCGTTGTGGTTTTGAGTGAAAATGTCAAAAACCTGACATGAATTGTCACAACATCTGCTTCAGACATCCATGTTCTCCTCAGGATGAAATGTGTTCCGTTAATTGTTGACTCTAAATGTCCTGTAGGTGTGAATAGGAACTGCCACAACCCTGAATGGGATGAGCGGTTACAGTGACTGATGGATGGGTGTTATTGCTGATCTGACTGGGCTAAAAGAAGAATTCAGCATTTTTCCCTGCTCACCTGCCTTGATCTACCTGTTTGGTGTAATCTGGATGCATAGCTTCACTCACCAGAGTCCAACCCCTTTGATCACTTCCTACGATTACAACCTTATCTGATCATTAATAATTTAGCCAGAAACCACTGACCGCCCCTCCCCCCGTGTTCCCCCGTGTCTCACTGCTACTGTTGCGAGTCCCGACCGGGGACTTGAACTGATGTTGGTAAACGTTAGCCTAAATGACAATTAGCGTTGTCCTGATGGCGTCTGTGTAGTCTTCACACACGGGGGGCCTCCAGCCAGAGTGGTAAACATGTGTTATGATAACTTCCCCTTGTGCGTGTTTCTAAGAGAGGCCGTTTCATTCAGCCACCAGTGTCAGCTAATTATTTCTGGCCCCCTGTTGTTCGACACGTTCAGTCTCTCCAAGGCCGCCCCTCCTGCCGCGCTGCACTCCCTAGTCTTCCCGGACTTGTTCTCATTAGAGATGGCGGTTACGTCTTGTGTATCTTCTCTTCTACTCTCTCTTTCTCCCAGCCTTTCTTCATCTCTCTGTTTGTTTCTCTCTCAGCTTTCTTAGAGTGCCTCTCCAAACACTCTGTTAAATAAAGATTCCACTCCAGGCAGAACAAACCCAAAATTCAATCAGAGGTGTATACACAAGCTCGACTAATGCCTGCACCGCCACACACTCACACACACAGAACATGTTTACGAAAGGCACGCAGGTACACACCGCCACACACACATCACCAGGAGCTCATTAACATGCACACAGATGCATACACGTGCATTAAGAAGTTGCTATGCAGCATGAACAGCTCTTGTTATGATTCACAGGCATATTCCCCACTGTGGGTTTATTAAAGACAACCCATGTTTACAATGTTGTTTTTGCTAAATAACCCAGGATACTTTATGTTTTTACATAAATAATACTCATGCTAATACAGCATGCTAATTAAAACAACTCATTTACATTTTTTTTTTTGCTAAGCTGAAATGTTGCTTATCATGTACACTCTTAATGCTCATTATTCACAAAATATCTTTAATTTATTAATGAAGATGGCTAACAACCAAGCACTATATTCACCATATTCTCGGAGTTCTTGGCAATGTAAGCACTCTTTTTTATACAAAAGTTATGCTTAGTAATTAGACTATTTATTAAATGTTACTAATGCTGTGTATGGCCTTAGATTACCTGGAGCCTTGTCTGTTATATTACAGGCTTCATCCGTGTTCTTACTGTTACTCTGAAAGCCTCCAGACCAATAATTAATCAGCAAAATTAACATTTTGTCAATACCACCAATAACGACACAAATGAGCCGAGGGTTTTTGCGGCTCACAGTTCAGAGCACGTAAGCTAAAAATAATTTACGTTCGTGTTAGACTCTAACCCCATTCTCCTGGGTAAAAGTCCACCATTGGTTCAACCCATTCACCAACCTCCTTCCCACTCAAAGTGTGACATCCGCCATTTAAACTACGCTTCACCGTCAAACTACAAAATCAGCAAGATGGCAGCAGACAGTCTACAATGTAAATATGAGTCATAATTTGCTGCCTGTGTAAATGCCATAAATTGTGGTCCTTGAGGGGAGACCAGTCTCTTTCTATTAAGTATCATGAATGTCCCTGAAGTCAGTACATGGTTAGCCTAGCTTAGCATAAAGACTTGAGGCATCTTTCAATGCATTACTCCACCTAAAACAGCTCCGTACAGACATTAGATTAATCATTCTTATCTCCAAAATCCAAAAATGTTCCCATTAAAGTGACTATCTGAAATGCAAATGGGACTTTATTTAAACTTTTCATAAAACACCGCTAAGAGAGCAGCAGCATTTAGCCTGCAATAAAATCTAAACAGACAGTGAGGCGGTCTGAGAGACAAAGGACTTTTTCAAAGCAGCAGCAGCTCCCGTAGGACGGATCAGCTGCAACCACGATGTCTTTCAACTCTGTAAGAGACACTAGTTATAAGACTTCCTGCAGGCTCGTCTTTGGAGAGGTTTCAGAGAAAAGCTTTTATTTTATTCTTCTCTTTGAAGCAGCCAAAAGAACAATAGATGTATTTTAAGGCTTTAAAACATTGCTTTTAAATCACATTGCTTTATTTTCAGAATTTATAGTAGCTGTGATAAACTGTCAATAGAATGATTTGTTAATAATAATAATGATAGACTTCCTTTGTAAGTGCCTATCATATGAAAATATCATGACTCAGACATACAATCAACATAATAACAGGGAGAACTCCACAAATAATGGAAAACTAAATGGAAAATATAAAAAGATAGAAGAATGAAAAAACATTTTAAAAAATAGGATGACGATTTTAATGCAGTCAATCACCAAAGACGAAGGTTTTGATTGAAAGGCTACATGCCAGTCACTGTTTCCAAGGTGATGGAAACAGCAAAATGTCAGCTGTCAGATGTCATCTTTGCATTTCATGTGGGAGGCTCGCTTTCTTTTCTCTATATACAACATATCTTGCATTATAAAGTCTTAACATCGGCAAGCTGGATGATACATCCCTTGGAAAGTCTTTTCGTGCTGACTTATTTGGGACCCCTTACAAGGTTCTCCACCCACCGAAACTGACTCAATGCAGAGCACCAGCCACCCAGCAGAGAAACCTTATATTAGCCACTTGAATCCCCAAAGTCATTCCCTCGGTCATTACCAGGAGCTTGTTGTGATGGTGAGGAAGTGGCAAGACTATGATTGACTTGATAGATCTGTGTGTGTCCTCGTGAAGGTGAGGCTGCAGGCACCGGGAGGTCTGGTCTGATTAGCTGTGCTTTTGTTCAAAGACATTGCTTCAGGTCTATGCCAGCTGTAATTCACACACACATATACTCTTTCTCTCTCTCTCTTGCTCTGTGTTATGAGAGCCATAGGGGTCTTTGCCATAATTCATGTGAATGAATGGAATGTTTAAACCGGGCGATATTTGATTTAGTGTAGATGGAGGTTTCTGCGGCACAGATAACGCCGTCTGCAGGCATTCTCCTGCTCTCATCATTCATCATTACATGGCTTTTTACGACAGAACATATTCCAGGGGACAAAACAAGATGTGCATTCAGAGATTAGGACAGAGTGTTTGCTGCTATCTCGGAAAAAATAAAAGACTCTCAAAAGAAAGAATTCTGATATTTATCTGGAGGAAATTATACGTCTGCATCCACCAAATTCTTTTCCAGCTGTCAAGCTGTCAGAACTAACAGCAGACATTTGGTGTTATATGATTACTATAAAAGGGTGATTCTTTAATACAGAAGAGACATGACAATTTATCATTTCTAAAGTCACTGTGAATAACAAACAGGCAGGTTTGGGTTTTTTTGTTCACAGTTTAGATTTGGGATGGTTGTGAATGTGAAATTGAATGCTGTTATGATGGTGATCATATCAGTAATGTTAGTTATAGGATCTCTTTTATAGCAACTTTAACCCTTACACCACTTTCAGGGCATTGTTTGTGGTAGTTGTAATAAAGTTACTGATGCTTACGTTATGACTAATAACCAGTTATATTGTCTCCGTTTGTACTCATACAACATATGCTTTTAAGAGCATGTGCAGCAGATTAGACACCACATTAACTAAGAGTCAGAGTTTTCATGAGCCTCCTTCAACTGTGCTGCCTTTTGTGTGTCATGAATCACAGGTCGAGGTAGCATGCATCCTTTCTTTTTGTTTAGTACTAGTCCGTGCTAACAGAAAAACAACCAATCACACAGCCATACATGAAAACACACTCAGATGCTACATCCTGTAACATCTAAAACATACGAAGCTCACACAGTAAAAAGGAGATTCATGATGGGGGTCTGTGAAATCAGTTCTACGTCCTGAAACATCCAGGGCACTTAGATTATCTGTGTTTAAAACACATATTTTTATGACAGTGTTTTGGACCCAGTATTTTCCACCAGATGTTTATTTCTGGCAGCATGGTGCAAATTCTGAAGCTGTATTTAGATCTTTAAGATTCCTGATCATAACTTTTAGTAATGACAAGAAAGTAAGGGAAATAAAATTGAGCATCTCACTAACAAAATCCAAAATGTAAAGACTTCCTGTTTGGGGTACCTCCATATTTCAGTTTTTGAAAAAAGTAAGGGCTTCCCACCAGTGGTGGAATGAAATTAAGTACATTTACTCAAATACTGTACTTAAGTACAATTATGTGTCCTTTACATGAGCATTACCATGTAACTTTATACTTCTACTCCATTATATTTTGAGACAAATAATGTACTTTTTTACAAAAAATATAAAGTGATGGAGACATGTTTTTAGATATAAAGCATATCAACTAGTTAAAATGAGTCATATCTTCACAAAATTAAAACACTGCTTGCACGAATGCATCAGTTAAAATAAAATATATGAAACAGTTTGGCCATTCTGCATAAAGAGTACTTTTACTTTTTATACTTTAAGTACATTTTGATCCTGATACTTTTCTACTTTATGTAAGTAACCTTGAATGCAGGACTTTGGCTTGTAGTGGGGTCATTTCACAGTGTGGTGTTAGTACTTTTACTGAAATAAGGGATCTGAATACGTCTTCCACCTCTGCTTCCTAATTCATACGGGGAAAAATGTAAAAGCAGCAGGGATACAAATGACTCCATTGACAGGAGTCTCAGTAGACCCGAAAGTAATTATTCAGTTCTTTATTTTTCTACTTGCGTGTGTGTGTCAGAAGACTTGCTTTACCATGCTCCTCCTATTGATCTCTGCATCTACAGTACATGTCCTACTGGATGCAACAAGTCTAATCACATCCCCTTTGGGGCTGTTGAACACTGCTCGGCAAAGAGCAGCAAATCATGATGCAAATCAGGAATAGATGAGGCAGTTCAAGGTAAAGTAAGTACCAATATTTCATGGAGCAGCAAAATAAATCCTAGAACCCAGTGAGCCTCACAGATTGATGATATAATATCGAACCACAGGGTGGAATTTTTTTTCCTCACAAGCCTGAAATCATATTTTAAAACTTTGCCCTTAAGTACTCAAATCTAAAAGTATAGCACTGGTGCATTATGGATGACAGTGCACACACAACACATGCATTTTCATCTTCCTCGCATAGGGCACGATGCTGTTATTTTAGAGCAAGAAAGACAATGTGTGAGAGAACATCTAAAAGCCCCAGAGCATGTGAAGCAGAGAGTGTAGTGCCGTGCATACATTAGGTGCATTATAGTCTGGAATAACATGCTCAATTCATCAGCTCCCTGTGTGTTGCTGCCAAGATGCTCTGATACTATAGCGAAACAAACACGAATGCACAAAAAGCACAAAGGTACAGTAACAGATACAGACAGGATAAAACAAATCACACACATGGAAGCACATTAAGACACACACACAAACAGAAACACAGTCAAAAGAGTGTTTTGATCAGGCTGCACACACATATATATACACACTATCTAAGCGCTAACTGACTCAGACAGTCTGTGTAACAGCCTGCCTGATCCCAGCCAGAGCTCATCTCGCCCGAGCTGCTCGCTCACCTCTAAATGAGGGCTGTCAAGCGGAGCCATAGTGACGCCTGCCACCTCTAATTGGCAGTGCATTAACAATCAAATCAGGCTAATTAGCTAGAGCATGGCGACGAGGAATAATATTCTCACTGTGTGTGATTGTGGCACATGACTAGTCTGCCACAGACGTCCTATTTGCATATTCTAATTTCCTGGGAACAATAGAAACGAATTAGAAGCCTGGGAGAGTAAGAGAAGAGGAGATCTGACAGTGAGTGTGACAGGAAGTGAAAGAAAGCGAGCTCAGCGAAGACCGACTATTGCTGCCGAGCTTGGAGCTGTGGTCACTTAATATACTCACTTCAACAGAATAGCAATCATTTTTTGGCAAAAAGAGCATGAAAGCAACAAATATATCAGAATTTGTTTCCCCCCAGCCTAACTATTATTTAATTACAAGATACGGTCTTGTATTTCCCATGGTTGGCACTTTAGATACAGAGGTTTGTGACTGAACATTAAGCTCTTCTGATAAAAAAAAAGAGCACAACAGCAAACATCAAGCAATGTCGGAATCAAGCAAACTACATATGTAACATCCCTACTCTGGCTCTGAGGGTTAGTGAGGAGCATTAGGATTAATCTCTTCACTGCTGATTTGACTTCATTTGCTCCTTTCCTCAAATAAGACACACAGGAGTGTTTCCAAAAAGAAACGTTGCAGGGGATCAACATGTCCTTGCCCTTGTGAGACTGCAACTGTTTCATTAGGTTCAGGCCACAAAGCTATCTACCCAATGTAAAAATTTGAATGATAAATAATAATATGCTTGTAACTGCCTTCAGTGAGGTACTTCGGAAGGGGGCGCAACTTCCAGATGTGAAGTAGTTACATTGGTGCGATAAAAATGCGATGCAGACATTAAGTTACTTCAAGTAACATTGTTTACTTTGTTTTGCATGAAAGTCCAATGTTCACTTTTTTCTGTTTGGACATGGAAATGTTGCAGTAGGCCGGATTCATTTCAGCAATATAGGTAAACCTACTGCAATAAACTGGCAACTGAGTGGATGCATAGTCTGCACAATTTAGCAGCTGCCTCTACCAGCTTGACCAGCTTGACATTATCTAAATTACACAGATGCTCCAATTTGTGGCTTTTCCAATTAAAGCTGTTCCCAAAATACATTTCAAGTATATCCTGATAAAGATAAATATAGGCTGAAGTACAGAAATACAAGGCTACCAAACAATAGAACAAGCTTATTTGAACACATTTGAACACTCTAGGTTAAACTACTGGCATTTGATTGAACAACTATTTTCAGAAATATTAACAAAGTTAGACCAAATATGGAAAAGCTTTTCAAGTTGCTGTTGACCCCAAAACTGGCCATAAAGGTTGAAAGTACCAGCAGGTTATTATTTATCGTAAGGTAACAATCTCTGGCTTATGATGGGAGCCAAGGAGGATGTAAGGTGATTTAATATAAAGAGCGACAAAGTCCACAGAGAAAGGTGGTGCCGGTGTTTGGATGGGTAAAAATAAAAACTTTTTCACAACATTAAATCGAATTTGTATATGTTGTTTTAGGAGTCACTGGCACACAACCTGTTTTGTTGTTTAGGTTATAGGATGTGTTACTGATTACGTGACAAATGGTGCGTGGGCCATGAGATAATGCGACTGAGGTCTCTTTACCCAGTTCTCTATTAAGTCCACCCGCACCCAGAACATGAGCCAGTTTGAAGTGCCTTGCATAACCTTTTTTAAATCACTTGAAAGAAGCATCGATTGGCCACACTAGATAAAAAGTCCATCCTTAAACAGGCTCAGGGGAGCCGTGGCATCGGGTTTGGAAAGAGGGAGCAGCCCGAAGACAGTCGAGCAGAGAGCAGAATGAGTAATGAACAGGAAAAATACATTAGAATGACTAACAGGATAGACTACAGTGTCTGTGAGTCAGAGATTCAAATGTGTGACCCCTTCGAGAAAGCTGTGTGTGTGTGTGTTTATGTGTAATGCAGATGTACTCTCAGAGATTAAAATGCAGTTCCCATGTGTATATGTGTTGTATATGTCTGGTATTTTTATCTTTATGAGGACTGTGTAGATCTTTCTTTCTGTTTTATTGATGTTTCTAGTGAAAAGGGTCAGTTCAACCAAATAACAACAAACAATGTTTCACTTGGCAGAACCTGAGATACATACTCAGAGCTCAGATGTTTCTGCAGCAACTTCAATACAATTAAAGTGACGGAATTTCCTTTTACTTTCACTACACGGAACCTATGAAAATAAAAGAAGCTGTTTGTATATTAGGAATAATATTGTGATTAGAAACTAAAGAATGCACAGTGTCATGAACCCACACTAGTGTAAAATTACAAATATATGAGTGAGTTTATGTGTATTAACAATGTGAGTGTGTGCTGCAGATATTTGTGCGTCTTTACTGGGACATTTACAGTGATGTAAATGCTGATGCCATTTTTCAGCCACCTTCCCCGGCCTGCATTTACCCCGTGCCAGTATGCATTAGTTATACTAGGTGACTCATACACGCACACACTCATGCATACACACACACACAACCTCGTTAAGGCATTCACAGTGAAGCAGACAAGTCAACAAAAAAGCACACACATGCACCAAAGCCGACACTTACCCGGTACAATCCTACACACACATACTCTCACACAAAAACACAGTAAAATTTGCAAATGTACAATATACTTCATACACACACGCAGGCACACACACACAAACACAAACACATTACTTATACCAGGCTTCTCGCGGTGCCCAAGATGGATGTGATGTTTGTACTGATGTTATGCGGGACATTTTCTGCCCTCCATTTTATTCGTGTTTGGCCTGTAAACTGTGAGAGGCTGTGCTTTCAAATGAGTAATTAGAGAGCTGTAATGCAGTGCTTTGTTTTATTTGTTTTCCCCTAAAGAGTCTAATAAAGAACTGGAAGAGAAAGGGGAGAGGGTGAAAGAGAAGGAGCACAGTGGAGAGGGAGGCAGATGGAAATGTTGAGCATGAAAGTTAAGATATTGCATTCATTGAACGT
The DNA here is from genome assembly GCA_903364295.1 of Serranus cabrilla. Lineage (NCBI taxonomy): Eukaryota > Metazoa > Chordata > Actinopteri > Perciformes > Serranidae > Serranus > Serranus cabrilla. Next base: position 248,053 of record CAFUXE010000393.1, read on the forward strand.
GATCATAATAAGTGATCGGTGAAGTGAAGGCTTCAGTTTGCAACTCATGAACGTGAACTTGATTGACGGCACCTGGATGCCAGCAGTGTTTGGGGTAACACCTTATAAAGTAACGCATTAGAGTACTCAGATTACTTTTTAGTTGTAAAGAGGAACGTAACGTATTAGTATCGAAAACTAATCCAATAAAATATGTGGAACCTTAATAACAATCTGAGTTTTCTGCATACTGAGAACTTTGACTTTGGATGCTTTAAGTACATTTTGATGCTGGTACTTTTGTACTTTTGCTTAAGTAAGTTATGAATGCAGGACTTTTACTTGTAGTGTAGTAAGTCTGCAGTGTGGTATTAGTACTCATACTTAAGTAAGGAATCTGAATGCTGCTTGCGACCCACTCAGAATGATCCCCAGGACTCTGTTTGTAATCCATACATACATGCATCCAGATTTCAAAACACCCAGTACGACGTGTCATTTGACAAATATGTTTACCATCATTTCCAAAGCACGCCCTCGACTCAGTATGCTCGTCAGTAAAATTAGCAACAAGAGAGTAATCACGGCTCTTTACCTCAGCCTGCACAGCTGTGAGCGGATAGAACACAGAACACAATTAACTGCACCTAAATCCAATTAGCAGACAATGAAAGGTAACACAACCTGATGGTGCTAGTTAACCACAGAGGAGCTCACAGCTGATAGCATGTTAGAAGAGAGCAGAGGGGAGGGAAGGGGCCAATGAGGGGGAAGTAAAGACTGTAGAGGGAGGGATAAGGAAGCAAACTTGGGGTGTTATTTTCAGCATTTTATGTAGAAATACATAAAACATGTTATCAGCATTAACCAAAAGGTGAGGCTGCAACAAAGACGAGCCCTCCAGCTCGCTTCAACCCAGACATGACTGCTCAAATAAAGTTCTGCTGTCGGCTTTGATCGTTGGTGTGAAATTTTGTCCACAAGTCGAGATGAATTGAAATGTATGCGTCACTTAAACTTGCAGTTTAATTCCCAGTTGGTGGATCATAATTAGGACTTACACAATTATATTTGGCTGCTTTAACACATAAAATATGCTTTAAACTTAAGTGGAGCTTAATGCTTTGTTTTATTTCCACTTTGAATATTAGAAGAGTGAGTCCCAGAGCTGCTTACCGACACCCTCTTACAACATTACAATGATGTAAACATATGCAAGTCCAATGGTGATCTCAAAGGTATTTCTGTCAAAGAAAACACAATGTATGTTTATATATGTTGAAGCTCTTTTTTGAACATGGAGAAAAAAATAATGCCTAAAAATGTAATGTCCTGTTTGAATGCTGAATGTTGAATTTGCAGTCTATAAGCCCAACAGGTTGTTTTAAGTAGTTTACCTTCTGGCCCATTAGAGGGTGTTCTTATAATTGATCAGTGTGGGTTTGCATAATGCTATGGGGCAAATTATGTTTTCGTTCTAGATTGTATTTGACTTCTTGGAAAAGTTACAGCCCTAGCATTTATCATCCACCAGACTGTTGTCAGATATTAACGTCTCCCTTGATTCAAAAATGTGGTTTTATTATGTTTTTCTCCCCTGAAATATCTGCCCTTGACTATGCTGACTTTGTGCAAAGTTTATCACTAGAGGGCTGTTTTCACCAGGGGCGCATCTAGTCATTCAGGGGCCCAAGGCAAACCCAGTGAGAGGGACCCTCCATATGCCTGTAATGCACACATGACAAAAGTAACATAACGACACTACATGTATTTCTGTACTTTACAAAAGGTGAGTTTATTTAGGCAACTTGTCCTGCTTCTGAAATTAAACCACTCAGAAAATACCAGACCAGGTTAAAACATCCTGTGTCCAGCTTTCACTGCTTTTTCACTGGTCAACTTAGCACAAGCAGTGGTGCTGGACAGGATGGAGGCCAGACCCAGAATCTCTTAGTGAGGGAGAAAGAAAATATGTTTTTTCATCACTTCACTCTTTTATTTTTTTTTACTTTTTATCTGGGAAAACCATGTTAAGAAATACTAATCATAGCAGACATTTTTTACGTACCTAAACTGTGTCTGGAGGGGGATTTAAATTACCAGTGTTCGATTCTAATTCGGGGTAAATCATCTTAAAGTCTAGATGATAAGTTCTCATTAGACCTGATTTGATGTAATGTAGCAATGTAATGAGTAGTTTGCCTCACTGCCTGCATAGAATGTGTAATCAGTAAAGGTACACACAACATTAAATGGAATGAGAGAGAGTGAGAGAGGAATGACTCCACCAGCACCAGGACACACACAGCCTGATTTCTATCTGCAGATTCCTGTGCTACTGATGCTGCGATACTGCCTCAGCTAAGGTGTTTTGGTAGCTAGATGGTGCTGTGGGTGGTTGTATGAAAGTACAGAGACAAGAAAGAGGGAAAGAGAGGATGAAAGAGAAGTGGACAAGAGAAAAAAAAGTAAGTAGAGGGGGATAACGCAAGACTAGAAAAAGAATAGGGAGTTATTTCAGAGGAAGCTAAAGGGTTGTAAAAAAAGAGAGATAGAGGATGGAGTGCGATAGGATAAGAGAGGAATATGCTGAGGAAAGGTGGACAGATAATTATCTAGGGAGAGCAAAATACAGAGATTCAATGGGAGAGGAGGAGTGCGGGAAAAGGGATTGTAAGGGGTTCGGTCTAATGAGCTGCAGTCTGGAGGGAAGTTCTTTTCTAATCACCATCTAGTGGAGAGGGAGGGATCTTTTCAATAGTTTAACTTTATTTCTTCAGCCCAGATTATACAGTAAAAAAAATCTTTTGTATTATATCATAGTTTTAGGTGGGAAAACCTTAAATATGGCCATATAGTAAAACCTTTTTAGACAGAAAGAGGGTTCATCTGTTACAGAGCTATTTATACATGGCAGAAGGTTTTCTTATATACGCACTCAAAAACACACATTCAGATCCAGATTGTTGGTAATTACACTCATTTCACAACAACATTACAATCGAAAATAAAACCAATGACTCTTCCAACACACACACAC
>CAFUXE010000393.1:259728-275598 GCA_903364295.1 Serranus cabrilla
CCAAGTGGAATAAAAGACTTCATGAATCATGTAGGTAGAGTCGGGCCCTACAGTACATCCACTGTGTGTGTAACAGACAGTAATTGTTTGTGTGTGCATGCGTGTCTGGAGGGAGTCTCTTTGTACTTTAGCACATGTCTGTGTGTTTGTGCATTCAAGTGCACCCAACATTTTCACACAATAGCCATGTTCCCTTTTATGCCTGGAAACAGATTTTGCTGCAACGTTACTGCCAAAACCTGAGGGATAGAAATGTCAAAGAAGCCTTTTTAATTAGACAACTTTTTGGTTTAGCATGTGCACTTCTAAATGTTTTAATGATGTATAAGTACCTAATTTATTTAGTCTTTACATTTCTTTTGTTGGGAAATGTTATACCAGAAATAACTAATTCATAAATCCCTCAGCTACGGCTGAATGATGAATATTTTGTATTTCTTTTTTTCAGAATTGTGATTTGAAGAGCCATTAGCCTGATTCAGAATCCTGTCTGATGTCTTATCATTATCTCTCCAGTTACTAAAGGGTCCCAAATCTGCCTGACTGAACATGCATTATTGTTGAATTTTGAATAAAGTTTGCCGGTGTGTCTTTATTGCGGCAAAAATGAAAAGTCAGGTTCAGACTACCTCTGTGTCGTCTGCAGAGCAGAGACGAAGCTCCGGCCTGACCACTGTCAAAGGGGGTTCTCGTCTATAACAAACAGCACCAGCAGGGGCACTGTGACCTGTATGGATGTTGATTCCCCCCCTTGAGTACCCCCTAAGTCGGGCCCTGCCATTCTGAGTGGTTTTGTTGGCTGGGAGCTTTTAAAGTTAGCAGCCTGTTTCCTTTGCTGTTTTGTAAAAATGGTGTGTAGAAGTGTGTAAAAAACACCCCTCTAAAATGTCAGTTTAAAGTCAAGAGGTGATGTGACGTGATAATTTCTGTTTGTGCATACTTATACCTATGACATCTTTTTTTCACTTTACCTCTAACTGTGTAGAGTGTATGTGTATGTGTGTGCAAACTGTATTCATTCATTATCTGCTATGACATGGAAATTTCACAACATCATATTTAGTATCGTATTTAACAAACAGCGATCAGTACAAATGCAGAAAGCAGTTTAATTTATTTAAACTATCTCAGGCATGCATTCAATGCTGCATGACTCTCAAACCTTAAGATCAGTAGAGAGGGATATTGTGATTGAGGAACAAGGTGACCAAAAGGTTTGAAGATAAATGAGAGGAGGATCCTGTTATAAGATCAGGTCACATTACTATATATACAGGGTCACCTATAAAGTTGGATTTAAATACAAATGATTGTAACAATGTGATTTATTATTAATCAATCTCTTCTGGCTTGATTGTGTCAGCTATGTGATTGTGTGGCTATATTTTAAACAGTGAATTAATTGACCTTCTATCTTTTGTTGCCTGCCCCACTAGCTTAGTCTGACACACTTATCTTTTATCTTACCAAAGAGTAACTTCATGCTAAACTCCATGGAGCTGACCGTGGTCCTGAAATATCAGTAGTATTGCTGCTTTTCAATGACCAATCCAAGACACTGTCCGTGGTGCTGAAACTGCAAACCTCATCATAATCGGCATTTCTTTCCATTCTACCCATCTGTCTTTGTATATTTCATTTATAATCTGCACCCACATATAGTGTGTAGGTTGTATATGGCCCACTACGGATGAAGAAGATGCTTTAAACTATGGCAAAAGTAAGTGGATCTTAATCTAACTGTTTCATGAGCAAAGATATCAGAATTGGACCATCCAGAACAGCTGAGACAGACGAAGCATGCTAAAGATGCAAAACTGAACATTTCGGCTGGTTTCATTACTCCAGGCCAACGGGGGTACATATGATATCCTCTCTGAGCACATGGTGGTGAAACCTTGAGGAGTGACCCGCCCATATGTCTCATTGTAAAGCCTTTCTTCTTATAATACACTCTAGACAAATGCCTGACATGGGGGTGATGCACATTAATGCAAACACGAATCCCTGGACTGCATCTGTAGAGGTTAAGTCCCCTCAGTCTGTTCATCCCATTATCTGTCAGACAATCCTGGGGGCTGGCCTAAGCCGGATGGAGCGAGGCATGAACAGGAGTCTGTGGAGGTGTGACATATCAAAGAGATTAAGATTACAATCTGCCTTCATCCCCCTGAGTTAAAGAGAATTCACAGACCGACTGCTCTCCTGCATGTGAGAGTACGCACATATAGGCATTAAACAAAAAAGATTTAATCTTTTTAAATATTTGTACCATGTGATTCACTTAATCCCAGCCACAACAGCATAATATGCAAAAGCTGGCTGTCAGCACACAGACAGTGAAGCATAAAAAAGCACTTTATTCTCATCTTGTGAAGAACAAACATATTAGCCAAGTGCAAAAGTGACAATGAGCAGCAGAAATCTGCCTGATTTGCAGTCAGCAGCAGGAAAAGTCTCATTTCACACATCAACACAAGGATTTGCATGATAAAGGAAAGAGGTTGTCTTTTAAAGATTCAAGAATATAAAATGTGCCTCGTGTTTGATACCTAAAAATCAATGGTACCATCTAATTTAATCATGCTACGCTGACAAAAGCCTGTAGCAGTGTAATTAAGTCTCTCTGTATGTCCATGCTGTGACTGACAGATTGTTGACTGCTGCTTAACGGTGCAGAGTCACAGGAAATGAGGCAAAATAGCATGAGACGTGAGTTATTGTTGATAACAGTAATTATCTGAGACCAGTGCAAGCTGTTTGTGTTAATTCAACTCATTTGGAAGCAGGCAGGCCTTGATGGCCACTCATTGAGACTTCTTGTTTCAGGTTCCAAATGCACAAGATGGTAAGTCCCTTATCCAAGACATTTTACCTGTTTTCTAGTTATTCATCTTTATATACCATCAATATTCAATATTTCCTGTACATGCCAAAGACGACTTGTTCCTTCATATACCAGTTCCAGACCGTATCATTGCCTGTGAGGATACTTTTTCTGCTGCCTCTGGAGTTTAGAGAGACTCACTGCTGCAGTTTGATTAACAGTGAAATTACTTTAAGTGCCTCTTGTTGTTAATTACTTTTTGTGTACTGATTTAAATATTTATACTCCACTCAATCCTCATTTGTTAAAGTTTTCACAATACAACACACATACATGTCTGCAAAGTTACTGGATAAATTATCTTTAAAAAGTACACATATAATGCAGTAAAGTATTTATTTACACAAGACAGTGTCGGCTGAACTAAGACATATTTGACTTTTTCTAAAGCTTGGCAGACACTGGGCATATTTATTAATCTGGCATGTTGTGTTAACTGAAACTACATGTTTTGAAGAACCTTTGTACAAGACGAGAAGCAAAGACTTTTGATCAGCAATGACTTGAAACCTTTGGTTTGTTTAGGTCCATTAAGAATTCCAATAAAGTTTGTTGAAAGAAGTCAGATTATTTCAACAATGTTGAAAACTGAGAAAAAGGGTTTTTTCTTTGTGCATTTCAACTACTAACTGAAATGAGAAGAAGAAGAAGATGTCTGTTCGATGCAGACAATATGCTGTCTGTTCTGCAGGGCCCTACTTCTCAAACTAAACTCTTTTGTGGTGGTGGATCAAACTTCCAAACTCCATCTGATCTGCTGAGTCCCTCTCCGTCTTTAAGAAGAGACGAAACACCCAGCTCTTTACTGAACACCTTCACACATAATCTACACAGATGGGAAATAAGCACTATTTGCAATGTCTTTATGCACTGCCTGACAGCACCTACGTCCTATTGGACTCAATCTTAACCCATGTCACTTCCTCATGTGTTCTGACTTGATCTTTGCTTGTGTGTATGAGCTTTCAAATGTACGTCGCTTTAACCAAAGTGCTAAATGAGACTGAAGAATTGTAGAGTAAATGTAAAATACTACTCCGACAATGTTAAATGCTCACTGCAGTTTTGACGTGTGGAACTGCTTAAACTGCAAAAAAGCCAACAAAAATTTCTGAAATACCATTTGAGGCACAGCGACCTTCTCAAACTGCACATCACACGACAACTGAACTGCCAGAAATTTGGGAAAACATCATCGCAAAAGTACCATTAAATCATCTCTTCCATGTTTTATCTCATGACTTTAAAAAAAATGAAACAGGAACCTGCTGTTGACGAAAGAATGCTACAGATGGTCCATTAAGCAAGACATTCATCATGAAGTTGAGGTTTCTTTTTATAGTGACTGAAAGGTCTTGAAGACAGCATGTTTTCCTGAGTCTGCACTTCATACCACTCCTGTATGACCTCTATCTCAGCCATACAGTATAACAGGGCTCCTTCTCATTCATAATGCATATGAGGACACAGAGTCTCTCCAGCTCTCTGAAGACACACGAGCTGACTAATAAAAACTGATATTTAAAAATGAAGGTTCATTTCTGCTATGAGAATTAATGGCCATCCCAGTGGTGGTCACTTCAGAGTACATGATAACTCAACAATGAGCTCGGAAAAGTCTCCCTTGGCAATACTTCAACTATCTTTTCTCTTTTTTTTTTCAGTGTGATTTTTTTTAAAGTGTCCATAATTTGCCTTTACCTAAAGTACACATGTTATGATGAGCTTGTCTTCTGGAAACATCCATCCACAGTGTGCTTTCAGTTAGGAAATCCAATCAGCAGAGCCCAGGAAGAGATTAATTACCTGTGGAAGTCCGTACGCCTCACCTGCTTTCATCTACACACATCCAGTTAATTCTGCAGCAAGTGAGGCTGGCTCAAGCCCAGATCATTATCTAACTATCCATTCAGCTGTGTCACAGTCTTATTTAAAGAAATGGCCCTTACTGAACCTTTGGCTTTGCTCCAGTTCACTTGTCAGGAGTCAAACTCTGGGAAGAGAAAGCAGTTCAGCAGCTGTTTTTATGGCTGCGGTCCCACGACAAATCTGTTCTACAAATATGCTTTCAAAACTTCAGTGAAAGGCTCCAACGAGGAGATCAACAGAGCAGAAAATGAAGTGTTTATATTCAGAAACAAGATACATGAAAAATGACTACTAGTACGACAAATGTATTGCCTATGAGAATCTTGTGAAGTCATTATTTGGAAATATCTTTTAACCCACTTTAACCAGAGTCACAGAGCTTCTCAGTGATAACAATGGAAACACATGTATTCTCTGATGCACTCAAGCAAAGCTGTGTGTAAGCAAAACAGCTCCAAGTGGACGTGGGAGGTTAAACTCCTAATCTGTAAAAGAAGGTTCTGACAACAACAAACATGGCGAAGGTGGAAAAAGGCTTAATAATGTAATTCTTGGGGCAAAAGTGAGGGCGTTAAATACACCAGGACATGTGAACAGACATTTTTTTCCATTAAGATCTGTTCAAAAAAGTCTGCTATATTCAACATTTCTCTGTCGTATTCACTCCACTTTGTCACGATTTCTAGTGGTGCAGCATGTCCATAAGCTGTAAGAATACAAATGAGGACAAAATGAACCGAGTGTGGGAACAGAAGGCTCCGTGCACATCCGTACCTCAGCTGTTTGGTCGGCCTGAAACAAACGATTGTGTCTTTTGTCAGATAGTCTGTTCAGTTTCTGCTGGTGTGAATGCTCAAATGAACTATGGTGCGGACAAAAGGACCAAACTCTGGTCCGCTAAAAAAACTGTGTCTCAGCTCGCTTTTAAGTGCACCTGATCTCTGTTGTTGCAGGTGAGACTGCAGTCCAAACAAAGGAGGGAGCAAACCAAAACACAGCACATTCTGGGTTGAATTTTGGCGAAAATCTGAGAAACAACACTGGCGTGGTATTAACATACTTGAAAAATGTCTCGTGGAGAGACGGTCTCATGATGAAGTAAAGGTCTTTCCTGAAATATGTTCAGACGATCACATAACACAGTTCCTTGTGGCTACACACAGAAACAACAAACACTTCAAATGATTTAGCAACAGAAATGTGGTTAATGGATTCAATCACATAGCGGATCAATGTTGCATAAAAGTGAAAACAACGATAGATCAAAGTTCCGAAATGTGGTAGCTCTTTCCCTTTACATATTCTGTCCAATAGACGAAGGACAGGGTCAACAGCGTGGCATGTGTTTACAAAGCTTGGTGCGCTTGATAAAGCACAGTGTGGAAGCAAACCAAACCAAATGAAAAATGCAACAATGTTGCAACTTCACCATTAAAAGTCTTTGTTAACAATGTTGGCCACCTAGACTCTCTCCCTCTGCTGCCTTAGTGTAAAGCAGTCACATAGTAGGGCAATTAATCATGAGGGGAAATTGATAATCAACCCAATTTTAGTATAATAGTTGTCAGCTATCTGGCTTATTTCTGGATTTTTTTTTTCTTTTTTTAAGACGTTCCACTCAATTGGTGTGAACAGCTAGACTGACTGACTGACTGAAGTGGATTGAAGGGAGCCTCCTGCTGTTCTTTGTATCTGGTAAACCAGCTTTTATCCTTTTGATCCTACTTAAAGTCAAGTTTTGAATGTAGGTTTATTCAGGGGATAAAATAGAATAAAAATGTTCCGGAACAATTGTTTACGTCCAGGATATATTTTCGTTTTTAAACCATGTGAAAGTGGAACCACGACTAGAACACTGAATTTCCAGGGTTTGCAGGATGCATAAACTCTATCTGTGCCTAACAAGATCTTTTCTGAAAAACACTGAGACAATTGTTGAATGCAGCGAGAGCTCTTAAATCACTTGTATGTTCCACTTGAGAGGGAATGTGTTCTTACAAGTGCTTCTTGCGTAAGGCCCATTACTGTATGTGCAGTGCGAAGACAGCGCTTTGACAAATAAAGTCCTCCAAGAAAAATCAATAACAGAGAAACAAGGCTATCTTAAATCCTGCTGACCCCACTGACCTTTTGGTTACCTTGACAGTTTAGGGACCAGTAAATAAAACCCACAGACTGCTTTCCCCCGATGTCCTGTTAATGTGCACTGCATCATAAACTATTCAACTGTAAAACCGTAGGGTCACAGCAGATAAATATTCACCATACACACACCAGATCCTCATTCAGCTCTAAAGTGACTCATTAACTTAGTATCGATTAGGCCCTGCTGGGACGACGGTGGGCCATGTTCTGCTGTCAGAAATCAGCAAGATAAGAGAGAGATAGCACACACACACACATAGGGAGAGAGAAGGAGCAGGAGGAAATGAAAGTGCAGAAAATGAGACAGATAGAGGGAGGAAAAGACAAATAAAGGGGCCTCGCACATATATTTATAAACTGACAGCCGCTTGTGTGTGTGTGCACAAGTTCCCTTCGTTCCACAAGCTAGCTAAATAGACAAAATAAACTCACAAAATGTCAAGAAAGAACAATTTTTTTACACCTATTTTTTCTTATCAAACTGAAAATTACAACAGTACAACTTCTGAATTCAAGTTTTTCTCTTTCACCAAACTAAAAGTAGCTTAATTGCCTTGTCAACTCATCATAAAATACATTTTCTTCAACTTGACAGGAACTAAATAAAACTCTTCCTCCCAACAATCACCAATAAACCCTTAATTACTAACCTAGATGCAAAAAAGATACTAGTTTATGTGAGTTACTGTGACTGAAAGGTTGTTTCTGCTTCAAGATGACCTGATTTTATCATAAAGGTTATATTTAACGGATGGTAACACACTAAGCCCTTTTTTACCTTAAAATATCTTTGAAAGGGCAATAAAACTTTACATTGCCAAAAAGTGAATGCAGCTCACACCATGTCACTGAAATTTTATGCCAAAAAAGTCATTAGTTTCTATAATGAGAGTATATGGGACAGCCTGGACAGGCAGTTTATGGTGTAAGCTTTGCCTTCATTGGCTATGTTTTTTTTCTTTTCTTTTCTCATGTGCCTGTACATTTCAAGTGCATGTTGTGCTTAAAATGGAAATAAAAGCAAAGTTATAATGAGTGCCAACAATCCTGGAATGACTTCTGAAAAATCAAGAACCAGAAATATGAGAATCTTTCTCCGCTTTTATTGGCAAAATGTTTTGTCATGCTGTGGCTTAAAATATTTTTTGTTTACTCGGCCCTGATCGCTGCTGTTCATGTTTGTCTGGCAAGACATAAAAAACAGTGAGTACTCCAGTTTAGAGTCACAGCTTCAGGTAATGCCAATGCATGATTAAGACTGCAAGTCGGTAATTTAGCCCTAATTCTTTACTATATAAATTACAGGAAAGAAATTTCCCATAACATTAAAAAAAAAAACCTTTTTGTGCATTGAGACTGATTATTATTGCACAAATCTTATCAGCATCAGGAAACAGTAATTAGTTAGGTTGTGCTGCTTTGTAGTTGTAATGTGTTTATTCAAAGAATATTTAATTATTTCAAGGCTTGACCCTTTTGTTAACAATTGGAGCTCCAGCTTCCTCGTAACAGCTTGTAAGTACAGCTTCACTTCTGTTTGTGTTTACCAAACAAAAACAAGACAGTGCTGCCAGGTCCACATGCCCTTCAAGAGAGCAAAATATGGAGAACAGACGTCGCAAGGTCACTTTTTCAGCCACTCGGGATGTCAGTGCCTGTCTTTGTGCTCTCTGACTTCTCTACAACACAAGACAGGAGGCATGAGAAAAGCCTGATGGAAACAACAGAATCCGATAAAACTTCAGAAAATGTGCACAAAGGTTTTTACACCTGCTTGAGGTGGTTTTTGTATTTTTTTGGAAAATAGTTGCGCTAAACAGGAGATGGAAGCGCTCTTTCTGAATAAGTTCTGTGGATCAAACATTTAACTGCTGTTTCTGCTCTGCAGGTCAAGACGAGCTGACATGAAGGAATAATTAAATGTTGCCAAACTGAATCCAATTCCTGAAGACTTCTCTCCATTTTCTCTCGGTTGTTGTTGCTTTTTTCTCTTGCAAGCAATCTCTTCTTCTTCTACTGTTTACTAACAGATTAGCCTACAGCAATACATTACACTGCCATCTTCTTACCAAAGTACGTTTATGGAGCTTTGTTTATTAACCAGTTGATTGAAACGTCCCTAATTCGCATTTTCTTTAATGTGACATTTCAAAATTCTGCTTCACAATTTGGAAACACTGTGGAAACTCAGACTCTAGATTTGTGTAGCCTTGTTTTGTTTATGTTTTGGGTCACTTTGTGTGACCACTGACGCTTTGGACCATGCATTAACAATACATGGTCATTCAGCAGGTGCTACATTGTTAGATCAAATGAATGCAAATGCTGAGTCCTGCTGGATCACTTTGTAACTAAAATTCCACATTTCTACTGTTTACCCCAAAAGATAAAATCATTTCCACCACAGTAACTTTCCAGAGTAAAACCCTGTCCGTCAGTGTGTTGATGTCACCAACAAACGGTGTGAAGGTCAGGGTGAGCTTGTAGCACAAACTAAGGTTTGTGTCCTGTCACTAAGCTGCAGTTAATGTAGTCACATCTGTAACCACTGTCACTACCTAAACAACCATCAAAGCTGCCTGTGCTCTGGATCCGCGCCATGGGTGTGAAGGTCAGGATGTACGTGTGGCACGTCTGAATTCATGCAGAAGATTAGAGGTTGCAGCCTCTCACAGACCTGCACTGTGTTACCACTTTCCCAACCACGGTTAACAGATGAACACTTAAAGCAGAACCAATTTTAACAGAGTCAACAGTCTTCATCCACAAACACCATCCTCCGATCCTCCACTGTCTCTTTCTCTCTTTGTCTCCCTTTCTCCCACATCCTTGCTCTCCATCACACGTTCCTCATAATAGGAAGGACAAGTTTGTCTGTTTGTTTGCTCCTCTGCTCCTCATTATTGCAGCCTTTTGCTTGAGTGGCTGTGCAGGCACTCTGGATTGGCTCCAGTCCTAAACCTCACTGGCCCAATCTCCCCTGCATGATTGAATAGGCTAAGCCTTATCTCCCCCCGGTCAATATCATATACCTGCCGGTGCTTAGCGATTGCCTTTCTCCCCATGTAGATGCTTGTCAAATTGAACGAGGGCCAGAGTTTATTGATTGGGTGATAACAGAGGTGGCAATTGAGGGATTGGTTGAATTTAGGTCAGTCTGGGTGATCCTAGGGGGGGATGTTGACTGGGTCCTTGAGCAGCTTAGTATAGAATGTGTGCCTGTGGACATCTCTAACCATCATCAAATGTTTTTTTGTGCGTTTCTGTGCCCATGCACAGACAAATCCTCACACTGTAAGGTTGCTGTGGTTACAGCACATGTTCATACGTTTATTTTTTTCCATTATCACTGCTTGTTCAGCAGCAGCAGCAGCCTCTAATACGTGTGATCATATTGTGTCTGTATCATCTCATCTGCAGAGCAGCTACTTTCTGTTTGTCTTCCTCTCACCTCTGCCTCATCGAGGCGCCTCCTGACATGCCAGACAGTGATCATGGCGTGTTTTTGTTTAGAACATCACAACAATGTGTCTCCTTAATCTTTACACTAATCTGCCAAAGATGTCTGGGAAGAGAAACACCAAGTGGTTACACTTTTTAAAATTGAGGTTCTTTAGGAAGTGAACTGAAAGCATGGCCCGGGTTCAAATTACACAAAGATCGCACAAAAAGAGCTTATCAAGGGATGTTGATGCTATATTAACACTGTTTGCGTCATTTTGGGCGTTACATATATTGGTGTGCATTGTTTGTACTCACCAAAGTGTTAAACCACTTTGACAGATACAAACAGATACATAAGCAATTACTTAGGCCAGTGTATCTCAACCACTTTATTTGAAGGCTGAGCACACTCTAATAAACCCTCATTTTACAGGAATACTGTCTTTGTGTTCAAGCACAGCAATTGCAGTCGGTCAAAGTTTAACAAGGAAATGAGTCTGTATACTGTGATGGATGTTTACAGCGGTTTGGGTAATACTTTTAGTGTTCGGCTTTATTTTCTCTTCCAAATAAGTTCTGCTTGTTTGTTATTCCCTCTTTTCTTCTGCCATATCAGATCTCAGCAGTTTAGCTGATGAGTATTGGGGTTATTATATTTAAAAGGAATCATAACCCAAACTATAAAAGTAAGACCCATGTTGTAATAAGAAAATTATGCGAGATATTTGTATGTTTTTTTAATTTTAGGACTCCACACTCATTCAACTGTGGAAGGAACATTTATTTCTGTTAACAAGTCTAATTCGACCCCTCATAAAACAAAAATAAAACAATGAATATCATGGTTTTTCAATAACCGCTGTTGACAATATTCCATAATATCTCTAATAAAACCTCAGTGCCTCATTAACTGACTGACCTGAGACTTACCACAGGGAAAAAACAGATTTTTCATCTGTAGTAAATATTAATTTAAAAGTTTGAAAAAAGCCTGTTTGATCTGCCTACGCCCTGAAAGATAATGCTGCGTCTATTGAAGAATTCCCTCTGTATTTTACAAGTTTTTATTTAAATGACATGACAGGTTAGCTACCTAAACAAATAAAGAGGCAGAGTGGAATAATTACACTTTTCTGGTAACAGATAAGATGAGCCAGTTTGATGACTTTCTAAAATGAGTGACCAGTTTCATTAAAAGCCCTCTCCAATCCATCCATCATGTTCAAAAAGCAATTTGTTAGATTGAAAAAGAAATTAACAGTCACAAAATTATTAACTTGGTCTCAGCAGTTTCATGAAATGAGAAATTACTTTGAATCCTACATTTTAGTGCATTCGGTTTCATAAAGGCCATAATTAAACATACGGTAATTGCAGGTTTCAGCACATGCTGAACTATGGTAATAGTGCTTCTTTTTTCTATGCCACCTGGAATTAACTACAGACATGTTTACAATGTGTGCTCAGGTGGTAAATGAAATTGAGGCTGTACAACATGCGAAAAACAACAAATGACAAGGACACAATCACAGCTAATTGTGTTCATTGGAATGCATGGCCATGCTGGAGGTACAAGCTGCTGGGAACTGAATCTGGAAGTGATTCATGTTGGTTTACTAATCATTACACCTACCAAATGTGAAAATAATGTGCACAGAAGCCCACATGTGGAAACTCCAACTGTTAACATGACATTATTAACTAATTGCAGGGGACAATGAATTGGGGCTCAGATAACAAAACTGTTGTGACTGGCCATTAGGTCTTCAAACAATGCAGCCAAAGCCCACACATAGAATTCAATTGTAGCATACTGGCAGTTTCTATGAGAGAGTATAAGTAGGGCTGCTGCTCAAGTACTGCATTAAGGTTTGATAATCACCAGCTGAATACACATGTTGCATAAAAAATTGGGTAAAAGTTCGTATGGTTTCACATCGCTTTATCCCCAAACCCCCCAAAACTGATCACAGAGCTAGAATACTTTAACATGGTGTGGCAACACGTCGGTGTCAGAGACTCCAAAATGTATCATGCATTTTGTGTATTTTGTATAATATGGTTTTCGAAAGGATTCCCCAACTCCCACCCCACCAGAGGTCTGGGCAAAGCCCCCATTGGCCTCAAGTCCTACAAACGCCCCTGCTATAACAGCTTACTGTAAACCAGAACCCCAACTGAAAAATAGATGCAGACATTTTCATTAGAGCCAATTATATTGTAGACTCTGCAGGACACACAGGCAGAGTGTGAACTGTAAATTAAGGAACATCTAAGAGACCCTTTGAAGTGTTTTCCGCCCACAGATAAATCCCAATCGAGCCCTGTCAGTTAGTGAAGTATCGTACTGTTGGGACACTTTGTGTGCAGGAAGCAAAGGGCAGACAAAAAGCCTTTTCTTTTATACTCACAGTTACCACCTCACTCATTTACAATAGTTCAACACCAAATAACCAGCACAACCTGCATAATTATGGAAAATTAAATAAAGCACTGTAGAAACTGTCACCTGAACCTCCTTGTGGTCCTTTATAACCTTTACTTGTCATTGGGGTGCCGTTGAGCAAGGCACCTAATGTTGAATCATTCTGATATAGCTGCTCTGTTGCCAACACTTCAAGGCTTTGGTCAAATTAATATCCCAGGTGGGAAGGGATGAATTTAAAACAGGCTAACAAAAAAAAGGATGCACCATCAGCAGAATCCTCTTGAAGGTAAATTAGGGATACAGAAATAGTGGAGAGGGCAGCCAAACACCTGGACTGGGCCAGTGCCCAGCGTCCTGAAGATCCTATCTTGTTCCCTTTAGGAGGCAAGAAACAGAAAAGATTCAGGATTTGGTTGGAAAGCTGAAACATATGGCCTATTTGGCATCAATACAGTCGAGGCAAGTATTGGGAATCTGATCTAAATTAGTGTTTTTGCAACTGATTCATTAACATGACAAAATGAAGCATGGGAACAGATTATGTGGTTTTAATTACCGGTCTTTAATTTCCTCCTTGTGAAAATATGTCAAAATGATAAGAGCGAGAGGGAAAAAAGACACACATTACTGCAAGTCTCAGTGTGCTGTGACAGACAGTATGTTTTCACAGAGCTTCCAACAGTCTAATAATGCCCCTGCCATTACTCAGTCAAAATATTGGAGAACGTGAACCCGTCTGTCCTGAAAACTACGATTTTTTGTCTTTTTGTCACTATTGTAAAGTAGAAGACCAATACCACTCTTCCTCTGCTGCCCTATTATTCCTTGTTGCAGGTCAATTTCCCTCTATATCAAAACACTTTGCCTCTTTTTCTCTGTGGAGATACAGACAGATATTAAAATGTTTGCCTCAGTGAGAGGAGACTGTGCAAACAATAAACTTTTCAATTTTTCATTTCGGCGATGAGCACATCCTGTTTTCATTTAGCTCTCCCACTTAAACGGAGCCTTAATTGATTGTCTTTCCTGTTTCACATTCTCTCCCCACATCCTGAACATTACACTTGAAGCATTGAAACAATAACCCAGAGTCAGTCTTTCTTGTCCTTTTTTCCCCTCTGCCCTTCGTCCTATTTCTATCTATTTTTTTGTGCCTCATAAAGCTCTTGCCCTAAAGGCTCCTCTTTTTGTTTTACCACTAGTCTATTACCTGCTTTCAGACCAGGAAGTGAAGGAGAGAGCAAAGAATGGAATGAAAGAATGAAACTTTAAAAGAGACATCCTCAGAGTGTAAGGTAAGATGAAAATGGCTTTTAAAGAGATGGTAAGTAGGGGAGAGCAAGACAGAGAGCACAGAAAGACAAAACAACAGAATGAGAAATGGAGAGAAAGAGAAGGAGAGAAAGGGGTGGGAGGAAAGAGAATGAGAGAGGGCGTTAGAGAGGAGAGGGGCTCCACCCAGGGTTAATAGAAAGGCTCCTTTGTAAATGAGTGCACAGTACCGGGGCAGCTACCTGAAAAGAGAAGAACAGGAAGAGAAAAGGAAAAGAGAGGTGAATCAATGTAACAAACAGGGTGAAAGAAGGAGCCATGAACTATTAATGAGAACCCATTTTGCCTGATGGGGGGAAAAGACAGGATAGAAAGGTCAGTGAATTGCCAGGCTGGGGTGGTTTGCTGCGGAAACACACCAGAACACTGATGAGTGTCGTATGAGAGGGAACATTGACCAGACTAGCCTGCGGGCATATCCAAGCTAGCACTGTGCAGAAATTATGGTTCAGAGTGGAGACGGAGACAAGCAGGGAGGGACGGAAGTGAGCAAGGACGTATGGGTCAATGCAGCAGCAGACAGCAGACGCTTTGTGCTGCAGCCGGCCTTTTATTCAGCACAGTGATTGTCAGGTGAAGGTGCAGGGACGCAGAAAACTGCTGAGAGGGGAGGAATCTCCATCTTAAAGTAGTATGTGTAGCATACTGAAACAGACAAAGCATCACCACATCTGACAAATTATCATTACTTTGAAGCAGCTCTAATCCTTTTTTTATATAATATAATGTGACACAATGGGCTTCACTAAGCTTAAGAGAGAATTTCAGGTCATTGTTTAGCTGTCAGCCCTTCAAACTGACTGTTTTAGCTCTGTGTCACGGCTCTAATAGCATATTTTTTGTCACAGCAGGCAGGTTGTTATTTTGTCAGTCTGTCCTTTTTGGGCTTTTTAGCTAAAACCGACTAAGTGGTGAAAGTATCGCACTGCAAGAGCCCGATATTGTTCTCAGAAGTTGGTAGAGACCAAAAACGAAGCTAAAACAGTAAATATTCTATTATCATTCACCAGTTGCTATCACCTTCAAATTATATACATCCATGGAAAAAATAATTAGACCACCCTTAATTTCTTCAATTTCAATGAGAGTTGACAACTTCTGAGTTGAATGTAAGCAGGAAACCACTCGAGCATGTGTAGTCAAATAGGACATAAAGTATTATGGAATCAACAGCATTTTTTGTCGTGTTCATTGCATTCTTCAGGTAATATACCTTTAGCGGTACCAGGCACTAAAATCAACAAGAAATTGAAGAAAACAAGGGTGGTCTAATAATTTTTTTAATGTGTTGGGTTTACAACTTGTTTCTGTTGCCCCCAAGTGGCCAAAAAATTGAGACAGGATCGCACACCCTGATCCCACAAAATTATATGAAAGGACCAGGAGCAGAATTTAGGCTACAAAACCATCTGATCTCAGTCCAGGACAAAAAGCTTCCTAGTAAGGTGTTATAAAAGACAGTTTAAGAAGTAAATTAATATACTGGCAATGTTGGAAGTGAAGCCAAGGAAGTCATGTAAAAAAGAAAGTTACGTAAAAATGTGATCCACAAACTGTGAGACACGTAAAAAAAATGGAAG
Source organism: Serranus cabrilla (assembly GCA_903364295.1). NCBI lineage: Eukaryota > Metazoa > Chordata > Actinopteri > Perciformes > Serranidae > Serranus > Serranus cabrilla. The sequence continues at coordinate 275,414 of CAFUXE010000393.1, forward strand.
TTACATAAAAAGTTGTTTACTTTTGTTTTCACAAGGGAGACAAACCCTGTTCTCCTGGGTGAAAGCCCACCGTAACTGCAACTTCAGTGGATGATACTCTGCCTCACCATCAGTCATTACTGCTACGTCACTGAGCGATGTTGTTAAACCAGGAAATATGTGTACAGCACAAAATGGATCTCCAT
>CAFUXE010000393.1:284929-311073 GCA_903364295.1 Serranus cabrilla
AAATATGTGCTAATGCATACTAAAACATGTACACTCCAGAAATGCTCCGTCCAAACCTTTTAATGCTTATGCACAGGTTTATTTTGCTGGTTAATATCAGAAAACTCTCTCTTGCTTGCCCAGCATGCTTTCCTTTCCAGGCAACCTGGGTTCAAACCCAGGTTAGCTGCTGACTCCAGCACTGCCCACTACATCCTGCTTCGTCAAGCACGATGTCTTATTAAGTGACAGGACAGGAAAAAAAAAAGAAAAACAAAAGAAGAATAGAGGGCAGGGGCACAGAGTCTCTCCTCAAAGCAGTGCTGTGCGACTGGCGGGTGTTTCGCGTAAGCAACTGCCTTATGAATGATTTGTGAGCGCTCAATAATTGACGAGGCTTCAGAGATCTGATGAGGTGCTCGGAGCCACTCGGTTGGAAAATCGGATGGTGGGTTGGACAGTTTCCAGCAAACCAGACGGTAACTTTTGCATGTGCAACTCCGGTAAACGCACAAATGTTTCCCCTTTCCGTAGCTGATGCATGACGGGGTCTTGGCTGGTAAAAAGATGTGATGAAAATGTGTGTGTGTGTGTGTGTGTGTGTGGGTGGGTGTGTTAACCAACCACTCCAGGGTCTGGAATATAGCTCAAGGCAAAGGGATTGTATCACTCTACTAAACGTGATTAATTAAAGAAGTTCTTTGCATACGATTAGCATCAAGTTGTGTGTGTTTGCACGGAGATCATTATAACCATGCTGCGCTTCAACCGTTCTACATAAAGTTGTCTAATTGGTTTACATCATCACCTGTGGGTTTAAACTCTGCGCCCCATATATCTGTAAAATGTGAATTTGATTCATAAATAAAATAAGGTGCCTCCATTCAATACCTTCAGGGGCTTTTATTATATTTGCGGACTTTGATGTTTCCACTATCATTCTGAAGGATCTTTATTAGATCAACAGCTGCAACAAGAGCTCCGGCAGATTCCCCTCAGCTGTTTATTAAAACGGTTTGACTGCCAGGGTGGCACGAGGGAGGGCAAAGACACAGAGAGGGAGCAAGGAGGGAAGATGAAAAATAAATTGAAAATGCAGAAAAAGGGGAAGCAGCAGGAATAGAAGCTTTTTAGTTGCCAAAAGCACAACAAATGAAGGAGAGAGATGGCACTAGTGGAATGAAAAGAGTGAAAGCAGACGGGAGAAAGGGGAAGAGGCGAGGAAGGCAACAAACACTTCCTCCCTTCAACCTCAACCTCAACCTTCAACCTGTCACGCTTGATTGCATGTGCAACAAAGCAATGTCCCAATTTAAAAACTTGAAAGTACTGACTAGTCCTCAAGATCAATTCAAGTTAACGTCACAGTTTATAAATAGTGCAAAAAAAGAGAGATAGAAAAGTTATAACAGACGAAGACTGAAATACAATACACTAAAGTAGAGTAGATTGTATGTTAGCTGTAATAATATATGTAATACGTAATAATGTATGTCAAAACTTCAACCTGCTTGAATTTTGAAAGGATATGTGTTTTTCTCACTTGCTGACATTGTGACTGGAGAATCCAAAAACGGCCAAAACTTTAATGAATCCAAATGCTTAAAAAAAAAAGAATTTAAATCTTGTTATCTGAAACTTATTTAACACCACTCATATAGGAGTTTTAAAATCCCAACATATTTTGAAGTCGGGTATGAGAATCTTCACAGTTAATCTTTTAAAATAATGTTACACACTACAGGATATTATTTAGAGAAAACAGTTGCGGTCAACACGGGTCGTCTGCTCTTCACTGAGAACTGGAGGTGAGAGGGATTATTAACAGATAATCTGGGTCGAACATCTGTACCAATAAAGGTTCCAGATCAGCCAGTTTATTCCGCATATTGCCAGCAGGGGTAAATTGTGGTTAAATTAGCCTGACACTCCTGTAGTCTGAGCCCAGGAGGCCCATTCCTTGTCTGGACCGGGTCCCTAATAGTAAGATTTGGGCAAAAATAGAACAACTAGATTAATGAGACTTGAGACGTGTATTTTAAAGTCTGTTCTCCCTTTAAATTATGAAGGATTTACAAAGTTTTTGGCCACGTTTTGGATTTTCCCATAGAAGCATCTGAGAGGAGCAACGTTTTCTTTAAGTAAATAAGGCAACAGTGATCAAATGTTCCTTTTAAGGCTGAAGTATTCCTTTAAACAACACATTTTAATTGCTATATCCTTATTCCATACTACATTATGAGTATGCAGTGTCTTCACACTGGCAATGTGACAAACTAGAAAATCAAGTTACAGCCATGATTAAAATATGTAAATGGCAACAAATGTGTTAGCGTTTTGTTTGTTAGCAGCTTTATTTTAAAATAGGTGACATTTTTATACAATCTCTAATATTAGAATGTGACAGGCGCTTTATATTTGGTGGTGTTGTTAAGGTTGGTGAGGCATAACAAGAGTCAAATGTCACACATTCTGTAGATTTCATAAAAAATGTATGCAGTGAACAGCAGTGTTAGTTTTATTTGCTCAATAAATCTCTAATTCCATCTGGCAATGCTAATCCAGATGTCTGCTCGATCAGTACATGATTGATACAAGCTCATTTTGTTGTCATCACACCTGCTTACATAAAGAGTTTTTTGTCAGTGTCATTTATCTAAACATGAGCAGTGGTGTCTGCGGCCTCACGGGTTACGTTTCACTACATTTGATTAAAACTCTGAACTCTGGACTGAAAAAAACACATTATAAAGAGGGATGAATGAAGCCCTGGAAGCTGATCTATTCTTCTTTCCACCTGGATTTGATGATGGGCTTGAGTTAGAAAAACCGAGACACAGGCGCTGACATGGAGAGGAACATCAAGATAGAATAGACAAAGACAGAACAGAGAGACGTCAATGGCGAGAGGATTTTCAATTTGATAAGGGAGGCTGCAGTGAAACGGAGAGAGACAGAGAAACAAAACAAAAAGAAAGTGACAGAAAACAAGAGAGTCGTTTCAGTCTTCTCGATGAGGACCCAGTCGGGGCAGAGCTGCTCTGCCAGATTAGCCGGAACTGGAGTTTTCACCCCAGCAGGCCTGGAGAGAGCCAAGTAAAACTCGTCCTGAAGCCTGGCATCCTGCCCCCGACAAATAAACCTCATAATGGAACTCTATCGGGCACCAAGTGGGAACATTCATTTTCATTACCGCAGGTTTATCTGTCCCCACACGCTCTAACGCCGCAGTGCAGAGGTGCGCTCAGGTAGCGGATCAGAATGGGGGTGGGGGGGCGAAGAAAAAGGATGAAAATAAGAGTGAGAGAGGAGGCGGAGGAGTGGACAGAGAACGGGCACTGGCTCATCGCTCAACAAGCATTTTCTCTGTTTTTCCTCTGTTAATGCTGTTTTCTTCACCAAATGTGATATTCATCTTAATCACCGGACGGGAAACCATAATTCCAATTTTTTGGGTCAGGCAGATGGTACCTTTGTTGAGGAGATTAATTACCTTGCTGCAGAACATTAATAAAGGCAAACATTTGAAGGGGAAATGCAATTTACCCCAAGTGCAAGGCTAGTGTAAATAGGTGAGTCAGGGCCGGAGAAGGCAGATAGCCCGTGGGTGGATCATAATTTATTCTCTCTGTAGCGCCTGTTGAGCCTGAAGCTGGCAGAGCAGAGCACACAGGGAGACTAATGGGCATTCAACCACCTGGCAGCAAAGTGGGGATCACAGTGCACACCAGGCCAAGACAGACTGCAGTTAAGAGTTTTTCCTCCTTTTTGAAGTGAAGCCTGTTTTCTTCTATCCTTTTTGTCTTCAAAGATACTTTCTTAAGTTTTCAGAAAGTGTTCTTTGAAGACATTTCATTAAACATTTTTCATCTTTAAGTCTTTACAATGCAGATTATTGTCACTGTGTGTTTGTGTGGGTATGTTGTGTATCCGGCTGTAGCAATGGTGGAATGTAACTGAGTACATTTACTCAAATACTGTACTTAAAGTACAAGTACCTCAAAATTATACTTGAGTATTTACACTTTATGTAACGTTATACTTCTACTCCACTGCATTTTGAGGCAAATATTATACTTTTTACTCCTCTACATTCAGCGACAGCTTTTATTTTTACTTTTCAGGTGAAGATTTAACATGAAAAAATATGACCAATTCAAAGTGATTAGACTTTTTTTTTTTTTTTTAATTAAACCTCATAACAGTAAATGATGTTTCCATGAGCCCTTCACAGAATTAAAATGCTGCTTACATAAATTAATCAAAAATAATAATACAACAATATATTTGGAATATATAAAACAATCCGAGTGGGTCCATTCTGCATGATGAGTACTTTTACTTTTGACACTTTTTGGCGCTTTTTGATGCTGATACTTTTGTAAGTAAGTTTTGAATGCAGGACTTTTACTTGTAGTGGAGTAATTTCACAGTTGGGTATCAGTATTTTACTTAAGAAGACTCATTTACTGTTTACCGTATTTTGGTAGTTACGTTAGTGGCGTAAAAAAGGTGACACACACAGAGGTTAAATTACTCTACTTTAAATAACATTGTTAACTACAAACATAAACTATTGGCTGTAATAAGCTTCTGTATAAACGACCCATGCTGTAGTATCTTGGTGGACAGTAATGCCTTTATAAGTACAGATATCAGTGTCTAGAAGGTGTTTAAAATACTGCATAGATAACTGAAAGAGTTATTTCTATATAGCTCACAATTTTTTTTCACGACAAAAACAATCGCCTGTACTTAATTCACGACACAGGTATCCCAGTACTGCTGATTGATATACATTCATTTATGAGATGCTACTAACAGGTTAGGACAAAGCCACAGTGCTCATCCATTTTCCAGGTGCATGAATCCACCAGTTCTTTGTGCAAGAAGATGAAAAAAGTGTGCACATCAAAAAAGACCAAAAAGCTTTGAAATTGTTTTGCTATTTTTACTCATAAAACTCTGGGGAAAGATAGTGTGAGCATAGAATTAAAAATAGCAAAAGGCATTTGAAGCTTTTTTATCTTTTTTGGTGTGTGAATCTTTTTAAGTCGCACTGAAAACACATTGTTTTATTTTGCAGGGGAAGGGAGATCAATGACACAGCTCTTTATCAAGCCAACAATTACAAATGAATAGCATGATATCTCTTCAAAAAGTCATCCTTACTGCTGTCCCCAATTCACAGATTTCAATTTAGAAACACAGGCGACATCAGGAAGCGGAGCACGAGCACTTGTCATGGAGTCACGCCAGACAAATTGCCGTCAGCAGGACGGGTGGTAATTTTCCTGAAATCCGGAACATATCAGGGAAATGAAAGAAGAAGAGCAGCACCTGAGCAGCACCCCGGAGACACAGAGGGACTATCACTTCAAAGATGAGTGCTTTTAGGAAGGTTTCCCATTCCCATCACGCCATATGGATCGACAGAAGACGGAGCAAAACAATCTGCACCTTTATTACTGGGTGGTTACAAAAAGGTATATAAAGGCCAAAAAGAGAATATGGAATGGAACCAGAAGAGCTTTCATCGCAGCAATATACCAGCACATTATGAGTGTGTCTGTCTCTGGCCGTGCTCGCACATGCTTCAGTGTAGTGGTGGAAAAAGTACTTGGATCTTCTATTCAGGTGAAAGCAATATGACAATGTAGAAAAACAAAAGTATTAGCTTAAAAATATAAAAGTACCAAAAGTAAAAGTACTCATTATGTAGAGTGGCTTATTTAAGGATAAGGAAAATGATATTATAAACTGTCTATTTAGCATTAATGTATAAACGATTAGAAGGTATAATGTTCACAAAAAGGGAAAGAAAATGATTTACTAATATGAAAATAATCTCTATCAATCATTACTGAAGTGTGTGGTGGTGTCAGCATCTGCAGACATAGTTTCATTATTTGTTTTACCTTTATGTTACCAGGTGAGTCATTAAGAACAAATTCTTATTTACAATGGCGGCTGGCAGAGGGCAGAGCTTGTTAAAAGTAAAAGGATAAAGACTAAAAACAATGTATTCATTTATAGCAAACCGGACAGCAGAGTGATAGAGAACATCAAGCTTCTGGAGGGCGCCCGATATAAAACGTCACAATAGTCTAATATGGGAAGGTGTGTTAATTTTTGCTTTAGAATGAAACCACTGTCAAACAATCAGAAAATAATGGTTTTATTCCACAGATTCTCTGCTTTACTCTCCATTCACTGTTTATCTCACTCGATCATATAACTTTATATACTGCTGGGTAGCTTGTGAAGGGGAAAGACTTATCATACCCTACAATAATACACTTTAATGTGTTGTTGAACATTATCTATAATTACTCTGAATCTGAAAAAATGACTTAAGTTATCGAAGAAAGCTAGCAGACTAAAGAGTGCAGTCTTTACCTCTGAAATGTACGAATAAAACTAGCAGAAAACCCAATTACCAACAATAAAAGCCTCTCCAAACTCTGTTAAATACAACACACTGGTAAATATTGTACCTAAATGCCTACAGTATTCATTCTAAATTACTCACTGCTTGCAATTGCTTTGCATTGTGCTGGTGGTAATGTAATAGTAAAGCTAAGCGTGAACTCAAACCACACATGATGAAAAAGAAAACCTGACAACTGTGAGCTGCGATCATTGTCTTTGCTTCTGCAACACCTGTGCTGGCTTTACAGATGCTGTTTACCTCATTTCAAGGCTGACAGCTCATCACGATGAGTCACAAGATACACTGCCTACCAGCAGACAAAAAAGACACGGTGGCTTTCATTCAGAACATCTGAAGCTCAGATTAAATGCAAAACACTGTCTATTTAAAATTTGGACAAATCAGAAATAACACAGAAAACTTTGCGTTCTATCATCCAAGGATACAAGTTCTTAAAGCGCACACTTTTGCTTTCACTGCTTGCATGTATTGCCACAGTCTTTTTCTGTATGTGGGCATTTTTATAGTACAGGGATTCAAGATGGAGGAGCCTACTCTTTTTTCTCCAGTAAGTCCTGAAACAAAGTGAAGCTATCACTAGAATACTAGATGATTTTTATACCCAGGTTTTTTGGTGATAGAGATTTTATGGCGATGATTGAAAGGTCGTATGTGCCAAAGAGGAGAGGCTGCCTGTGTATGAAACAGTCTAATGTGTGACAAAGCAGTCAGAAAGATGCATTATCCGTCTAACAGAGATATTAATTACTAATCAGCATCAGTCAGCATGCAAACAGGAAGAAAAAGGCTTCAACTGGTGAGAAAGAGGGCAAAAGGTGCAGTATTTTATGATATAAATAGATGCTCCCGGACAGCACCCACCAAGGATTCCTGGACTGGAATGTTCAATATAATGACTAATGATTGCGGTTGTTGCAGGGAGATGAAAGGACAATGTGATTAAATGAGTTTCTCTTTGAGTTCACCTGTTGATTTTGTCAGAGTTTCACATTGATTGCTTCAAAGAATAAAACCCAGATTGAAACCAGAGTTCAATTTAAGTTGATTGGTTGCTTATCCGGAGGATGCATCTCCAATGATAAGTCTCTCTCCTCGCCTGTGCGGTCATCAAAAGAAAGAGATTGCAACTGCACTGTGGAAACTCGTGACAAATCAGCTTGGAGATCCAATCAAATTAGTGTCTGTGAATAGACACGCTTCGACAGTGCTTCAGTGATTGGACTTAGCAGTTTTTTAGTCCCTGTAAATGTTTGAGGAATTGTTTAAAAAAAAGTCACAGAAGGTAATTACTGACATTTTCTCACTTTACGTTCATTTCACGTGTTGCCTGTATTTAAGGTTTAAGCATAGTGTGAGACTGGCCATAAGAATTGCAGCATGTTTTTTTTTGCTCATATCATATAGTAAACTGAAACCTATTCAGAGTATTATGTCTTACAGAGATGATTGTGATTACACTGTTGGATAGAATAAAATGACAATAGCTGTAAGAGAGAAAATACACTTGAAAACAAGCTGGCAAATAGGAAAGTGAAAATTAAGATAAACAAGCAATTATCTGAAAAAATAACCAAAGATGTAAGGTCCAGATGGGATGCGGTGGTTGTAAATTCTGATCACTACAATGGATATTGACACATTATTTTACGAGCACCTAACAGGATACTCCTTTCATGCGAGTATCCAGCTTTACTCTAATCATTTTACTTGTTCCTTGTTAATGTGATAGGTGGGCCTGCTTGCTTCTGCACTGCAGAAGAAATTCTGCAAATTAATTGGGCAACCCCAATTAAATCTCCTGCAACACACAACACACTGATCATCATGTAGACCAGGGGTGCCCAATCCTGGTCCTCGAGAGCCCCTATCCTGCATGTTTTAGATGTTTCCCTCTTCAAACACACCTGATTCAAATGATCAGGATCGTTATCAGGCCTATGCAGAGCTCGATGATGAGCTGATCATTTGAATCAGGTTTGTTTGAAGAGGGAAACATCTAAAACATGCAGGATAGGGGCTCTCGAGGATCAGGATTGGGCAACCCTGATGTAGACAATGCAGAGTCCAAAATATTAATTGTTGAAGCCATTACACTGATTTGTGTTTTACCTATGCCATATCAAAATCATACTGAAATCTAGAATCAAATCATGCTGATCATAATGAAGTACTGTCGATCATGCTGACGTCATTATGATGATGCAATGATGATGTCAGGGGGTGTTAACTCTAGATGTAGACCACCTGAGCACAGGGAATAGGTGTGTTTGGCTAGAGAGCAGAAGGGCGAACAATTTTTCAACTGCATTTTGAGAGACAAAGTGAGTTTTTTCTGTTTAAGATGAGTTTTATTTATTTTGCTGTTGCTATCATGCAATAAAAGGAAGTAATAATGTTACACTATGAAAGATTTACTGGCCGCTCCTACATTAATATATACATGGTAAAGTTCTAATGCTGAGGTGAAGACGGGTGTGAGCCTCAATATAAGTCCATTAAAATTAACAGCACGTTACATGCAGTGTGTTAAGTTCGAGGACCTCAGGGGACACTCAACAGATTTTGGTGAGAAACACGAAATGTAAACATAACTTTGTTTGCAAGAAAACTGGGGACCTGTAATCCCCCACAGTGTCTAAATAGTGATACGTTATCAGCAGAACAAACAGGAGACTTAAAAGTTTATTGATTAATAAAAATATCTGAACAAACTATCGAAAATACACGACACGCAACTCAAATCCTCTTAACAGTTTAATTTGACGCACTTGAGCCTGGAGTGTGTGTTTTGGTTTTTTCTGCCCTCACGTCTTTGAGCAGACAGCATCCTCTCATCCGCATTGATTAACTCGTCAGACTGGCCAGCTGTGTTTCGCCAGAGATAATGTTTTAATTAACGGACTTCAATATCTAATTAAGATTAGATGTAGATGCTTTATAGAGGTCATTTAAATGAAGGCAGACAGGCCGGCAGGGGAAGGACTGGGCTGATGATGGGATCAATATATTGCCGTTGGGGAGCACCTGCCCATGGTCCTGAGGTACTTTGAAGGGAATGGTTCACTGCCATGTTTAAGCAAGGCCTCTAAGTCAGGGTGAGTGAACACAAGAGGCGGCTCTTTTAAGATAAGTTTAAAGGCATTTCTGCTCCGTTCGAAAGATATAGAGACTGACCTGAATTCCTGATGGGGCACTAATCATTATAAAGTCTCTCAGCTGTATATTTTAACAGAGTACAACAAAGGTAATATCCTTGTTTTACTTTATTAGAGTACAGAGGCTGAGTGGGAGGGCTGTGGTGAGCGCTCCCACTTCTTTCTAACATTTATTTCAGCTTCTTTAATCCCCTCTCTCTGTGGAATGAAACATTTCCCATGTACTCTATTGTGGCTCTTGCATAATTGTGTTATTGGAAGAGTTTGCTGGTAATGGGATTAAAAATGTTCTATCTGGGGATGGCACCTGCAGAGCGGCATGTATATATTGGAATTTAAAAGGGGTTCATCCCCTTGGGAGCGCAAATTAACTCAGCAAATTACATGTCAGTCTTGTTACTAGATTATTGGATATCTTGCGCGGAAAGTTGCCCTGGCTAGGTTGCAGCTTGGACGCTCAAATTATGTCAAAAATGTAAAAGATTCATCCTTAAGGGAGCATGAAAGAACACCTTGGCCTGATAATTGTGCAAGTGGTCACAAAAAACATCCATTTTCTGGGGACAATACATGTTGGCACCATGATTCACTTAATCTAAATAGGAGTTTAAAGATATGTTTCTCTGACCTATTCCTTAGACGTGTGGGCAACAGACACCACCATATTATTTTCTATGTAATATAATATATATTGTATATTTACAATACCAGAGGCAGAAGAGAAGCAGTACAACAGAAAACCCAGATCCAAGATCAAAAATTACAATTATACCACAGATGCTCAGTCACACTGCATCTACTGACAACAAGGCCTTTAATTTAAAGCAAATAGGGACACTAAAGGACACATCAAAGAAAACTGACTGTGCATATCGCTGTACAAGCTGCATTTCTAGGACGATGCTGATTATATTATGGCAGTATGTTAAACAGAGCAAGACCAAGTAAGATAAATGGAGATCATCATAAATGGTGTTCATGATATTCCAATACCTGAACCTTTTTCCACCTTTTACCGCGACTGCTTTGATCAATAGAAAGCAATTTCTCCAGTGCTTATTATTTAGTTTGTATCTCGGCGCACAACTGAAACTGTATTGTGACCTTTGCTCCATCTAATTAAACAAATTTGAGTAATGTAATAGCTGTAAAACATTGATTAATTCACTTGGAGTATTTTATCTTGAAATGGATTTAGGTCCTGCCTTTGCTTGTGAAAGAGGACAGTCATTATTAGAAAGGTGACAACAAGTTATACCATAGATCCTTTAAAGTGTCTGAATAAACCACCATTTTTTCTGTTGCTAACAGCCTTGTTTGGTACATTTTGTTACCCTTCACACATCTAAAAGTAAGTTTCAAATGAACCCAAAAGATGGTCATGAACGAGCTGCTTCATTAACTTCTGGGGCAACAGGACAAATGTATCTCGGAGATGAGAGGGCAAAGGCCAGCATGTTCTATTCTTTCAGCCTAATGAGCGGTCAGACCTCCACAAGGTGACTTTGATTCATCACCACAGGACTTCCGCTCACTTTTCTACTCTTTTCTCTTCACTTTTCTTTCTCAACTGTCATGTCCTACACACCCCCTCTGGGCTGCCCGGCTGCAGTCATACCCCAACACTTCCAGCTTTAAAGGCACAGCTCTAATTAAAGCCAATGTTTAAATACCTTCACTAATCCATGGACCATTGTAGTGTATTAAGACTCCCATCATTGATTAGACAGGCCTATTCAAAGAGCCAGGCAAGGAAAACTCATTAGAGGAGATTTGAAAGATGCCCTCTGTTGATAGTGAACTTTAGCCTGTTTGTTTACTTGACTCTAAATATAATTTTCTTAATGGCTGATAAATAAAAAGGTAACTACACAGAGGGTGGATCATCAGATAAATGGGGATGCAGTGCACTCGGGTTGCGGTCAGATTTGTGTTATCTGCTCGAGTAAATAACTGTAATTAATATTATTTCAAGGACAGTAGGCATAGAGTCTGTTTGTAGTTAAACTGAGACTGTTTTAACTACATGATAGCAGTGTGGCTCTAGATGTGGTCATGTCATTTGGTCCCGACTCGAAAAAACCTTAACAACTTTGAGTTAAATTTTGTAGAGACATTCATGGTGTCCAGAGGATGATTCCTCAGTCAGCATGTTGCATCTTACATAAAGCCTCACAAATCACTAGTGGGACTGCAGCTACAAAAAATAAAAAAATAAACGTGCGCATAACCCTACACTCCATTGTCAACATCTTCAAATGGACCCTTGGAAAATATACTTAAAACTGGTAACAGAAATACATTTTACAAAACAAGTGATCCAACTTTAACTGAAAGTCAGACCTATTCTAAACAGACCAAAAGATAATTAGACCGGATCTAATGGACTAAATCTGACGGAAATAGACCCAAACAGAGAGAGAACACTGGCAGGAGCATGATACTTCACTGATAAATAAACAGCCATGGTCGTCAGCAGCATCAATACATGTTATTGTTCCTGCCCATTATAGTTCACACCCTCCATCTTGCCTCAAACTGGAGAAATCTTGTGATCATTTTGATGTAAACATAGTTCACTCTATTCCACTGAGGTATTAGAAACATCAACAATGGGACCATCCCAACCAAATCAGACTTATTATAATGTTGACCCAGCATGGGTGGTTTTTACTAGCAGGAACCAACAGACCAAACTATACCTTTACTTCAATTTGAACTTTTCTAAAGTGAAAATCAGTCAAATTACAATAGTTTTCACTTGTCCACATTTTTAGATATTTGTGTTTGAGCTCAGCTGCCAATTCAGAGACAGATTGACCACCAGATCTTTGAACTCAATAATTCTATTGAAGTCTTGTCGACTGAGTTCAGTGGCTTTCAGAAGACGTGCCGTGCATCGTTGCAATGCTCTGATTATTTAACTCTTTGTTTATCTTTTTGTGCTGTATACTGATAGTCCGGTCAAATAATACATTCAGGGTTGCTTTTGACCACAGAAAGAAACTTTATTCCCTTTGCAGGAGTAGATTTCTTTCAGCCAGAGGCAGAGGACTTCTCACAGGACCCAGCATGGTTCTGCTAGATCCATCAGAGACCTGCTTGGATGCAGCCTTGGAAAACATAGAAAAAGAGAGAAACTATTGCCTCATGTAGAGAAAGAGAAGGAAAAAATGTCCCAGTCTCCTATTCCCCTGTGTGGCCATTGATCTACAGGCTCTGATTCAAGCTCCGTATTAAATCACCCTGGGGTCCAGAGCCAACCTGTTCTCCCTACCTCTTTGTTCAGACCAGCACCAAAGATAACAGAAAGCATTTTGCGACGGAAGTGCCACAGGGCCCCAATCTTGCCTCTAGCTTTTTTTTCCTTCATCCCTTCTTTCCCCACATTTTTCTGCACCCCTTTCTTCACCTGTGTCTGTTTCTCTTTTACTTCCTTTTCCCCTTAAATCTCTGTCTTCCTCCTATACCTCATTGTAAAGGAGTCTTTTGTCCAGCTCTGATGGAAAGACCACTTTCAAACAAAGACCACTCACATTGTGAAACAGGGACAATAAATAGGATCTTTTGTGGGCCGTCTGAAGGTTTCATCACCAACAGACAGAGGGAGAAAAAAGAAAGGAACAGAGAGAATGAAGTTGGATTTATCCATCACCACACCTCCAGCTTTCAAAGGAAAGTTGGGTGTGTGTTCTTCTGAGCATGTGTAGTTTCAAATCAGGATACACATGAAGCAGACTCAAGTTGGATCTATTACAATCAGACCACAGGTATTTAATACTAAAACAGCCTGATAATGAGACACAACTGCCACTTCGTTTCACTTCACTCATTCAGCCTGACATTGCGCTAACGTAGGCTGAGTGACAGAGTTATGTTACTTTGTGATCAAAAACAAAGAGTGCCAGCTGAATTTTTGGTTTGGGACATTCTCAAGTCCCCGAGCAGAGGTCCCATCTTGTTTTACATCAGTCTTTATCACTCTCCCTCTTCCTCAGTTACGCTGGTTGTCTGCCATTTCTGCTACCAGGGGATTGCTACTGTAAGCCATTCTGTTTAGCTGCCTCTTAGCAAAATACTCTCCGGTAATCAGCGATGAAGTGGATCTTTTATTATGAAAAGTAAGAACAGAAGAAGTAAAGCTGTAATACACTGCCGTGGACAATGTGGGAGATGATAAAGAGTTTCCTGAACCACAGGTTCTCAGGTTTGATAAGTATAGGCATAACTTGTCAAATTATGGGGACAAAAAGCCTCAATTCACAACTTTACCGTTTATTTAAGGGGTTAAGGTTTAAGAATGACATCAGGTTTAGTTCAGGTTATGGTGCAAAACAGAATATAGTATAATAGAAGACGATATAGGTCCCTTTTACACTATCAACACCACTCAACCGTCCAAACACTTTCATTTCTCTGTCCCCTGCCTGGCTCATCCTGGCTACTGTACCCTGACTTCTTCTCTACTCAGGTAATAGCATGTTTTCTCCCGTGGTCTTGTAGCTGTCACAACAGATATGGAGAAAGCCGTTGCTGAGGTTTCAAATATCTGGACCTTTACAAGCCATGTTTCCTGATGACATTTACTCTTCAGGTGACGAATCATTCACACATCACAAGAGTCCTGAAGACAGACCTCCACTACAGATGCACCGGCTGATATTCACATGTATGTCACATGTATAGTGATAGAATTGTGTGTGTGTTAATGTACTTGCACTGTAGTTTTGGTCCTTGAGAGTGAGGACAGCTCTGAACACTCAAGGATATTTTTTGCAAGTCCTCGTTTGTAAAAGGTTTTTTTTATGCAACTGGTTTTTGGGTTAAGTTTGGAAACTAGTGTGTTTGAGTTGTGTGCATGTATATGTATGTGTGTAACTGTACGTGTTTTAAGCGCACACAAGTCTCTCAACTCCTAAGCAGTGTGCCACAAATATCGTAGACATGTTTGTTGTTCATGATTGCTCCCTGCCTTTTAGTCTGTGCCTAGGTCTGCTTGACCAGGTCCTGTTCCACGTGGAACATTTCCCCTTAAGAATCCAGCAGTAAATGACTGACTGCAGGTACAAACCCTCCATACTTCTGTGAACATACTTGAGAAAGGACAGGATACAGTAAATGCATGAGAGTGCTTGTTTTTAATACATTTTGTGAATATCTAAGGTAATGTGATGAGTATGTCATCTGCTCTTGCTTAACTTATTATTAATAAATAGGTCTAAAATTGCACTGCGCATCTCAGATGTCTCATGCTGATAAAAAAGTGCGTCCCGCTGTTGTGATATAATAAACTGCTGGGAAATGTGATACACCTTGCTCACATCAGAGCAGAACATCGTTACTGAAAAAGACACACACTTTGTACTATGTGGTAAGTGAAGTTACATTAAATCATTATCCACTGGGGTACAAATGTATTTGTTTAAGACAACTAGCGACTTAAGTTGTTCAAATAAAATGACTACGTGGTTTTGTGTAAACATGGTAGTTATACTTGGTAAAGCACTGTCAGCTTTAAGGGAGAAATGGCAAAAGAAATGCCACCAATGATAAAAACTTCTACATAGAGAGATAATTACAGAACAGAATTACATTTAACGGCAATTGCAGAAAAAAAAATTTAAAAAAAATTTACAATATTTTAAATACATGTCCTTATAATCTTATGAATTGTACCATTAATTAAAAGTTTTGATACAAACTTCTTAATTTGTTGTTTACATTTCAAAGGTTACAACCAAACAACAACAAACAACCAAACTGAAGTATAAATATCAGCTTACATACTGTGGTTTTACTTTACATTACTTAAGTTGAATATTAATATCAGATTATGAGAAATGTATGCATTTTGAAATTGTGTTTATTTTGGGATCATGTCAGGTTGTGTTTCTTGAATCTATCATATGATGGCAGGAGAGTAGGGAACCAGACAATTACTGATAGGCTCCAGCCAATAGTGCTTTTTCTAAGTGCTATTTTTTTTCTTTAAACCATAGTGGGAGCTGCTGATGGTTGATAAAACCATATCACCAAAACAGGCCAGCAGCATGCGAGTGAGGATGTTTGTCCCTGTGTGCTGTAGATCATATGTTTGTGTTTGTGTCTGTGTCTGTCAGGCCGACAGAGCTTTATGCTGACAATCCATGGGCTGGAGATGGTGAAGGTCACCGAGAGCTGTGACCTGTAGAAACACAATGCCGGTGACAGTGCTCGTAAATTTCCCTCCATCACAGAGAGCCGGAGCAGCTTGTTGCGTCGTGCTGCTGTTCTTTTTCGAAGCTTGGGGCTTGTGACACGGCGGGGCAGAGATAAGAATGCGGTTATTATCCACCCTCACCCTGTACACAAACCATTTTCACCTTTCACTTTTTCTATACTGTTTTCTATTTATCTCTTGTTCAGCTTTTCCATCTGTCTTTGTGTCAACCTGCTGCACTTTCTCACAAGCACCAACAACAAGGCTTAGATCTCTTAAACACACACATAATGGTATTATGAACAGATGCTGTAATCCTGCGTGGATGCACCTGCATTTTATCATGCAATACACACATACTGCACAGTGTGCGGACAGGAGCATGAGTGTGTGTGTCTGCATGTAAAAGCTGAGTGAGTGACAGCTTCTCAATCAGATAGAGACTGACAGAAGCAGATGACTCAATTAGCAACATGTGGATGTGCTGCTTGACTCAGTGATTGATGCTTCATATTTGTTGTAAATGCGCCCTAACTTTCTAAGAGACAGCTGAGCAGATTGATGTTTTAAGTTACTCTGGTAAAATATTGGCAGACAGTAAGATACTATGGAGACACTTAAAAGTCAAATATTTCAATGTTCATAACAAAAATTCTAATAAATGAAGATATGATGGGCTTTAGTAAAAGAAAATCTTAAACTCTAAGTCACATGGTGTGTTTTAAACTCTTTTGAAGAAAGCTTTTGAATCAGGAAAGGGAAACATTTGAAATAAATTCAACAATCTCAAATGTATTAATAAAGATCCCCATCTGAGGGGCTGTCTAACAGCAACATTAAGCTGTGAAAATATTGTTAATATAGCGTAAACTTTAATTGATACGAGTATGAAGAGTGGGGCAGATGGACCCACATTCAGGAGACTGCAGGCTGTTGTTGAAGAATAATATCTATTCACAGTTTGCACAGACAGGCAAACAGGCAGGACCCAAACCAAAATCCTGAAAGACTGAACCAAAAACCAGGACTCGTGTACAAACTAAGGGGGAAAAAAAAAAGGCCTTTTACCATAGACACTGCTGTACTGTACTGTTTTACTGTTGGTGTTACACTGAACATGGTCTGACTATACTAATCCAAACCATCCCTTAAGGTATTAACTTCTTCAGAGATTGCATAACTGCTAAAATGCATCAATAAGTGAGACGGACCCAAAATTCTGCTCCGATTGCATCTCTCATTCATCAAGACATGGTTTTACTGTCTATGTACCTATTGAGTTTTTAGGTAAGATTTTAAACCAAGAATGATCATACTGTACATCACAGCTAAGCTATTTTCAGTCACCAGTGAGGAGAGCCCCAATTTGGTCCCTGACACTGCTCATCCCGATTTGGTGGTAAAGAATTCCCTCCAAAGACACAGCTGAGGTTCAAACTCAGGCCTGTGAAAGCAGCTCTGAGCCTTCAGCTTCAGTAAGGCTTGTAACAGCAGGTAACATATATGGTCAGCTCTGGTTTTGCAGCTTGGGTGATAATGATCATCCTACATCCCCCCTTGACTCCAGCTGCCTGCCACACAGTGTGGTGAGTCCAATGGTGAGGAGCTAAATTGGCCCCTTAGAGACAGAGACAGGGGGTGAGAGAGATTGAACGGACAGCTTCAGCCTTTTATTCTTCAGAGGTCACTTGAGACAAAAAGTTGTTAAGATGACCACCGTAGCCGAGTGTCAGTCACATTGGCCTCAGAGAGGGAATGAAATAGGGCAAAAAAAAAGAGGGAGAAGTGAAAAAATGGCAGGAGAGAGGGTAAAGTGAGAGTGTTTGAGCAAAGGGTGGAGATCACTTAAAAAGCGAGAGCACAAAACTAGACTCAAGTCTGAGGGTGTGCACGTGAGGAAAAGTGAGATTGAGACAGCATGATAAAACCGGAGAATTAATGAGCGACTGAGGCAGAGCGGGTGTGTGAGGGGGAGAGGAGGGAATGATGGAAAGGAAAAGGTCAGTGTGTGGATTGTGTTCTCTGAAGAATTTATGAGCAGTGTTAAGACTGCCGTGTCTGAACCAAGCGGAGTTCACAAAAACTTGTATTTTCTCCCCCCTCTGCTCATCTGTTGTCCCATTTTCATTCCCATTTTACATATGCTGACGTATTCAAAGATTCCAAAGCAAAAAAAAGCACATAGCAACACAAAGAAAGAAGGGGTTGTGAGAGAAATACCAGGTCAAATAGATCCTCTTTTTCATTTAAACAATGCACTTTCATCATTTCATTTTTCTTCCAGAAAATTAGACTGAAGCTTCAAAATTTTACTGGAAAATGTACTGCCACCTTGCAGATACTGCACTACTCTAAAATATGTTGTGATTTGTAGTAAATATGGCAGATTATTGTTCCCGCATTGACAAAAAATCAATTACAAAACAGAGTGGCAACAGGTGTGTCCATGTGATATGAGCGCACAGAACAACAGCCAGCAGTGGAAAACCACCGCTGTAAGGGAGCATTTCTGCTCTGCATGCAAAAAAGCACCACTACCAGTTATATGCATGGCTTAATAGATAATAATAGGGCTTTAAAGATTTCTGATTTCATGTATAGTTCTAAAATTGAGGGAAAATGAGGAGGCGTAGGCAGAGGATGAATGGCCCAGGTGTTGCAGGGAGGGAGATGAAATGATAAATTGGCAGCAGTTGTAGTAGCCTCGCCATTCCTGAAACAACATGCCCTGAACAGTGCTGAGGGGATAGGTTGGTTTTGCTGCAATATCAGGATGTAGAAAGAGGAAGGCTACGTGGGATAAGGAAAAACGGTAAAGGGTAGCCAATAATAGGTCTGAGACACAAGTAACTAATCACTGATTTAAAGTAACAAAAAGGAGAGTCCATGTGAGCCACAATTACTGGTAATGCACCACCACATTTACAGAACTTAAGATCAAAGCTATAATGACTGAGAACAATCACTGATGGAACACAAAATATACACCAAGCAAAATCACTTTAAACTGCTAATGTTTAAAGGTGAAGACAACAGTAATCAGAAACTGCTTGAATGAGGACAGTGTGACAATGACAACATGTTTGGTGAAGCCAGTAATGAGCAGGTTTGGTAATGCTGATTATGGGATTTCCATGAAGGCACAAAATGCTTCACTTTTTACTTAATTTACACAGGATTGTTGGAGGGAGTCTGAAACCACAAAATCTCACTTGCTATAATCACCTCCCTAAAATGACATGCCGGTCAATACACGTGATAAAATAAAATAAAAACTTGCATTGGAGATATGACAGCTTCATCTACTTGTGAAGCCACTGGAAGGCTTTTATTTTGAAATGACGCCGGAGTTGTAGAAATACAACAGCAAGGTGCGCGTGCGGTTATTTTTTTAAGCAAACGAAGAAAACGTAAGATTAGCTTGTAGTTACTAAATATAAGCACATGTTTACTAACAGGCAGAGGGAATACGATGCGGGAAACATGATCGGAGCTTGATATCTTAGTATATATCATAGTAAAAAAGAACGCCTCTATTACAAAACTTACGGTACTTGTTTCCCAGTCGAATCAGGGGATGTCATGATAATAAACATTTGACAAGTGCATTAAAACTAATAACTAGCCGCCAGCACACACTGAGTGGATGTGAAGACAGTTTAAACATAACACACTTAACTTATAGGTGAGTGGAACTTGCTGCTTTGGTTCTCTGCGGTGAGGAAACCTGTGGAGTCTGCGCCCCGAGCAGCTGAAGCAGCCTGGATGTGTTGAAGGCAGGTAGCGGCGTGGAGGCCTGAATGAGGCAGAGGATGAGCATTTCTACTGATGCTAGCATGGATAGCTTGGCTTGAATTACTGGAGACTGCATGCCTACCTGGCGTCCTGAGTAGCAGGTGAGGCTACCTGAGCAGGAGGTCCAGTGGGAGGAATCTGACATTAGCGTGCTTGCTTCTACATGTATAAACGAGGGACCGACGAGGTACGTTTGTGATGATTCACATTCAAATGTCTGAAAACTGTGGAGCTGTGAAGATTGACTGCAACAGCAGTGTGGTCAGCGCGCGCGCAGCAACAGCAGTGTGGTCAGCGCGCGCGCAGCAACAGCAGCATGAACTCCTAAAGGCTGCAGCAGGATGATAGGCTAACGAAGTAGGTGTGTCCCGATCACCTGATGAGAACAGCTGATCTCTTGGTTGACAGCGCCAGACAGTTATGGTTTTATCAACAGATTTCTATGCCTATTTTTAAGATTTACATGAGCAAAGCTTGATGGAAACACCAATGGTTTTGGTCCTTTTCACTTAAAGGGAGATGTCAACGCTTTTACCGAATAAGTTCTGACATAGCAAACATTTAACTCACGTGACTGATCAGCTGTCTCTGCTCTGCTGGTCAAGAGGAGCTGACATTAAAGAGAAATTATCAAGTTGTACAGTTGTGAATCCAATTCCTGAAGACTTCTCTCCACTTTCTCTCATGGGTGGCCAAAGCTGCTTGATTAGTAACCCCTCTTTTGTTGTTTTTTCTCTCTTGCCCAATCGCTTGTTCCCTTTACTGTGTTTTTCCTTGTGGAATCTCTTCTTCTACTGTTACATACTGGTACTGTTACATACACTGGCATATTCTGACAAAAGTACAGCTTTGTTTATTCACTCTTAACCAGTTGATGGAAACGCCCCTACTTGGCAATTCCTTCATTGCTAACACATGGAACTACATTCTGCTTGTAAAACACACTGTTGCTGGTTGGTGTCGCTGAGGAAACTGCAGTAACATAAAAATCTGTCAGTGACACATTTTGTAAAAATGTGGTGTCAATCTTTACAACCATAATCCATAATTATACCCAAGCCTTAAAACTAATGTAGTAAAACTTTATTGGGTCTCAATGGCAGTACCATAAATTGGGGTATTCTGTAGTGATGTATTTGAGCACCGCACTGTGTGAAGAGTTTCAGGCGACACACTCAACCTCCTTGAGTCAGTTAATTGTCACAAAGGTAGAAGAAAAGGTCTGAACACAGTTTAATTTAGAGTACTTTTAGTTTTTATCGTGAAATATGGAACAAAGGGGCACAAAAATGTTAGCTTCAAACCTTCGTCATTGTGGTAAAATGCCTAAACTTTAGCAGTCTGTATTTATCAGGTTGACCCCACTTACAATCCCAGCTGCAGGCTCTCAGTCATTAAATCAGATGATTAAAAGCAGCAGATAAACTATACAAAGTCAGACAAGAAGTCGTTCTGCTTGTTTGGTAACCTCTTTGCATTCTGCAGTCAAACAAGATATGATATTTACACTCACAAAAGCATGACATATGGAAGGAGATCTCTGAGCAAGTGACCTCCATTTCATATTCCCAGAGAAGCACGTGTAGAAGCTAAAAGGGAGCCGTTTTAGGTAGAACTGTAAACTAAAAGCTTGTTGCACTCAACTAAAGGAACGTCAAGGCTGCTGCCGGAGCCTCCCAAAGCAATTAACACATTGCTGCCATTACTGGAACTGCATCTGCCTCTGGCTTTGTTCCAGACTGGAACACCGACAACACGTCAAGGGATGAAACCATTTAGGGAAATAAATTTAAAGAAATATACTTTTTTTCCAGTAATTAGGGTGCTTTATTTTTTCTAGATTTGCCTAAAAGCAACATCATATTTATTTAATTACTGAGTGAAAATCAATATATTTTCTTCTTCATGTCATGAAATTATTTTAGTTTAAAGCAAACTGTGTCTAGTAAGTTTTCATATAACTCAGTCAAGCATCACAGTGTCTTTACATTTGTGTTGCTGTTTTGCGGTGGATTGTGTCTTCAGGTGTGTGGATTAGTTGATATTTCATCTTCAGTGGAACAAAACAATAACAAAAACACAGAGGTCTGCTTTTACTTTAAGCAACCCTGTTAATCTTGCCTGAGAACTTGACATTTTCTAAATGGCAGGATGAATTGATTATGTTTTTGTTGATATTTCATGGGGTGTTTTTCCATTTTCCAGAGGATTTAATGGCCTGACGTGACTAACTTTAAACTCTCCAGAAAGAGTTCAGTCATCATATTGATTCAGCAATATTACCAGAAACTTTGGATAAGGTCTAATATTTCTGTCATTAAGAGATTGACAGCAGAGATGGATAAAGATGAAGACAAAAACAATGCATTTAGAGTTTCTTACAGCAAAAATATTCAGGTAATAATGTGGAAAGTCAAACTTAAGGATTTAATTGTGAGTTTCAGCAACACCTAGAACACTTTGCACTTTTAAAGTTTAACAGTTTCTAAGAATAAGAAGTCAGCCCTGCAAAGGTTTTTAAACAAGCACAGCAGAATGCCAGAGTGTAAAGGATGAAAAGCATCAGCATGCAACACAGATAAATTATTACTTGTTTGTAGACGCTATATTTGGATTGAAGATTTTTTTTAAAACTGACGAAAAACATTTCTGCAGCTTTAAGAAGTTTTTCTTAAAGCCTTCCTTTATAATAACATTTTAATGTAGCAGCATGACTAAAATAAGATGTGTTCAGAGAGAACACAAAGCAATTTTTCCACCTCACTTTAATGCATTTTTATTCACCCCCCCCAAACAACCAACATACTTACTGTACAGACTTTAGACTGTAAGATAAAAAAAAAAACTCTGCACCAACTGTGTTTGTATGGAGCAGGAGTCAACTGCATCCCCAGATCTCAGCATTCACTCAGTGAGTAAAACTACAGCTAAACCAATGCAAACTAGAAGGACACACTTGGAGAGCAAAGACTACCAAAAGGCCATATCTCACAACACTAACTAATGTCACATTCTCACCAAGCTGCATGAAAATCAAACCAATAGTTTTATCTGTAATCCTGCTGACAAACACTGAAAACATGACCTCATTAGCTAGGGGAATTAGACAGAGGCCGGAAAAAAAGCTGAATTTCCATTAATCAAAAAAGAGAAACACGTGTTATTTCTTTACGGTTTTCATGTAAACACAATAATACGTCACAGGCCATATGGCACTTCCCAAAGCGTGTTGTAATTCAAGCAGCATCTTCACTCTGGTCTCTGAAAGCAACAGAGAGCGTTTTAATGTGAAGCTTTGCCTTTTGCCAGAGGGGACAGACATCAGGTAACATTTCTGGCTAGTTGGATTTGTCCATACAGGAAGTATAGATTTTCCTTCACGTCGCTCAGGTTGGATATATTGGTTTGCACTATCCACTCCACTCTGGATCCATCTCGTCTTATGCCCACAGGGATTTCAGAGTAGAATGTTGAGATAGCACACTAATGCATGTTTCCATGCCCTGCACCCCTCTTATGCAGGTGAAAAAAGGAAGCGTGTATTGAGTGTCTCTCCATACCACTTTCCTTTTCACACACTGAGATGCACACAAATGTTCGTAAAGACTGAAATACACACAACAACTTTAGACAGGTACACAGTTATGATGAACAAAGACAGATTCTTTTTATTTTCTCTGACTCACATTTTATATATATAGACTCTTTCCCTCACACAGGCAAGTTCACACAGAGGCGAAAAAACTCACGACAGCTCAAAGAAAGACACATCTCTCACCTTCTCTCTCACACAGATACATGTTTTGTCTCTCAATGACACACACACAAATGCACACAGAGCTGGAAATACACATGCAAAGACACTTTAAGAAATAGAAAGCAGCCCGATTTTATATACATCCAAACAAAGCTGCAAAAACCTCTAAATGATTTTGATTAATAAGAAACTGTTTCAAGACAATCAGACAGATTTATGCAAGATATGTAAATCATGTATTTTACTATTAGGGTTTTGTAGTTTATTGGATTGGATTGAATGGATTTATGGATTAAGGTTATTTATTTCATTATGTTGCTGCAGAGCCATCTAAAGTGTGGAATTTTGTGGATTTTAGTGAGGGTCACAGGTTCGACTCCCACCTGCGGCCCTTCTGTGTGGTGTTTGCATGTTCTCCACGTGTCAGCGTGGGTGCTCTCCGGGTCCTCCGGCTTCCTCCCGCTGTCCAAAAACATGCAGCTTAGGTTTAACTGGTGACTCTAAATTGCCCATAGGAGTGAATGAGAGCCTGAATGGTTGTCTGTCTTTATGTGTCTACCCTGCAATAGTCTGGCGACCAGGGTGTCAGCTCCAGCCCCCCTCAACCAGAGTTTGCTTACTGGATGAATGAATGGAGTCGCCCCCTGCTGGCAATTAGAAGGAATACATCTCAGTGCATTATTGCCACCTGTAGATCAGGATGTGTATCGTGTCCTGCGTGCATGATTGTGCATCATTGTGTATGTGAGAAACTGCTCTCCAATGCTACTAGAGGAGAAAAGCTCTACAGGTTACCTTTAAATACATGTGTTTACCCCTCTCTGTTGGTATGCAGTACATGCAGTGGTGTGTGTGTCGACTTGAAATGGAGCGGAGGCCACACTGGGGTGTGCAGATGGGGTTTTTGTGCACAACCTGCGGCAATCAATCTGTTTTGGCAGAAATACTGTATGCTAGGCCTGCAATAAAAGGTGCAGGTAGAACATAGGGAAATTTCAGGGAAAAACAATTTTTGCCCCCGCGTTTCACAGTTCAGGAGTTATGAGCAAAAATATTAAATTTGACATGTGGCCACTTGTTGGTGGTGTCCGCGCCAAAAACTAATCACTTGTTATTTGGCACATGGCTGAACTTTTTACCAAACGTCAGTGAAGTATGTGACTAAAACCCGTTGTGTGGTTTCTGATGTATCTTGCCAGCTAACAGACAAACAAGCAGGACAGAAAGCAAAATCTCTCTGGCAGATGTACCAAACAATACTTCTGTTCTCGCTGTCTCACTTCCACTGATGCACACAGGTATGTAGACACACACAGGCTCACAGGCCCACACACACACTCACACAGCCATATCAATCAAGCTATTCCAGGAAGTCAGAGAAGAGAGAGGAGATAGGCAGTCCTGCTCTCAGTTGCAGGTCTGCCAAAGAAAATCTGTTGGCTGCTGCCAAGGTTGAGCGAGCATATTGCCTCGTAATGGAAAAAGAATGGAGAAGCAGACACTGCACATTGTCTGAAACTCTATCAAATGATTTCTCTGTCTCTCCCTGCACAGCAACTGTGACACAGTGTCTGATAACGCTGGTCTTGTGTGTACCTGTGTGTGAGTGTGTTTGTCACATATGTGAACGAATTGATGTGTTCAGTCAATTGGCATGCCTGCCTGTGTTTTTTGGTGTGTTTGTTCATTGCCTAGCACCAAATAGTTGTAGGAGCAGCTGCTGATCATTGATAAAGAAGAATCTTGCAAAACATAAACACGGCATAAGAACGCTGTCTGTGTAGCATCTATCTTCTCAAAGCTGCACTCCCACCCCTTCCCCGAGACAGAAATAAACATTAATCTGTCAGAGAGGGAGAAATGGACCATATACTGCAACATTTCACACAAAATTAATTTCTCATCATCAAAAATAATCTGTCTGAATGGGTTTACGGCCAAATATCAATTTCAATAACACTTTGTGGATGAAAAAAGAAAACAGAGTTGTAGATGTCATGAATGAAAGGACGTGTTGCACATCATTTGGAGTTGAGGAACATCTTAAGTGGGATTTTATGAGTCTATTTATTAAGTTATTTACCGCGGGAAAGGTTTGATGAAAAGTGTGCATTTTTTAGCGGTGCTTGAGTGGAGTGAATTAGCAGATTTTTACTGACTGCTCCTCAGAAACAGCTGGAGGTAAAGTGTTTTTCCCAGGAGTTCTTTGTTGGATGTGCAGGAAAAAGAAGCTTTTCATGGAAGCGAGAGCTTTGACTCAGTTTCCCAGATCCAGACATGTGTAAACTGAATTTAGATACAAGTACTGGTGCATCAACAGACAGAGATTAAGAAGCAGCATAAGAACTGTATTTCATAGCAGACACGTATCAGTATGTTCTCACATACTGGCTCAGTGTCTGATGAGGATGGGAAACAAATGACCTTATTGTTTGGAATGGGGGGAAAAAATTGGTATTTGAGAAATACAAAGAAACCTTTAACATGTGCATTCAAATATGTGGGTACAAACGAAATCAAGAAATAGGTTATTAATATTACAAATCAATCTGTATCTAGCAGTTTGACATGTATCTAAAGTTTTAATTTTGTAAATGTTTTTCTTTTCCAGACTTGCCACCATTTTTTTTTTTAAATATTGTGTACGGTATCTATAATTATTGTCAGTATTATATTATTTTTAAATTAATTGTTATTTCTTTAAAGCAGCAGTTTAATTTTAACTTGCCCTGGGATACAAAGCTAACTATATTTTTCAGTTTTTTTAATTACTTTACTTAATTTACTTTTTTTTTTTTTTTTTTT
>CAFUXE010000393.1:331350-350755 GCA_903364295.1 Serranus cabrilla
CTCTGTGTGAAGTAAACAGATGGGGCAGCTGACTGGCAGAGTACTGTCAGATTTATGGATTGCCTCAAACCTTTATAACACCTTTAGTTTCGCACCATTTGAGATGCACCAGTACCTCTGGAGGGTAAGCAACACATTTTCCATTTCATATGTGATGAATCTATTTAAACTGAACAGATGCAAATGTGGGTCGCATTTTGTATACTTTAATCCTCTTGTACTTGACTCATGCTGTCTGTAGTTGTATATCCCTTTAGAAAAGTTTGCACTTATTAAAAGAAATTTAAAAACTTCTGATTTACTTTGGGCAACACCAGTTTAGACAACAATCAAAAGTTTATATATTAATAAACTTTGTAATGTTAGATGCATTACATGTGCGAGTTTCACAGCTGCAAAGTTTCATGTTTCTTTCCTAGCTGTGAATGAACTGTGAGATGTTATCATAAGCGTGTTGATTTCCCCCTCAATCCCAAAGCCACAATTAGAAAAATCTTGAAAAAAGGCGTACTGACAGAATCATGAGATTGAGGGTGTAAAAGAGCAACACCTTCAAAATATGTGGTGTAACACACCCTGCATGAAAAAAACGTTGATACAACACACACACTAGACAGAAAGACAACAGGGTGTTTTCACAGGCACACACACACTGCAGAGACCCCCCGAAAAACCTGAGCAGTCGACCTGCACATACACACACAGATGCACAAACAGGAAAACATTGACTTTATCCCCAGCTACACCTCCCCAGTCTCACGCACACCTGTGCAGTTGTACACAAACTAGTGAGGTGTGTGTCTTCTTCCCTGGCGTTCGGCAGGTCTAATTAAAGAGCGAGCTGCTCACCAGAGGGGCTGATGGCACATAAGGGTGTTTAATTAATATTCGAAAGAAGCTACAAGCCGTGGCAGTGTTACGGGACAGGACAGGCTGCTCGAGAACCGGCAGAGGGAAGGAAAAAGAGAGAAAAAGGGAAAGAGTTACTTGAGGACATTTACCGAGCAGAGGGAAGAGGGGACTAAAAGATTTGTGCTGTTTTTGATTCAAAAGACGAAAGTTTGACCTCCACTCTCCGTACAGCCATGCTAGCAGCTCTGTGATGCTGCACCTTGGGACAGCTGTGATGTAAGCTAAATGCTAATGTCAGCATGCTATACTGCTTAGCAGGTGTATGTTTACCGTGTTTGCTGTCTGAGTTCAGCAAATTAACATGCTAGCATTTCCAATTAGCACAACACAACTGTACAACACCTGTAGGCTAATGGGAGTGTCATTCATTTTGCAGATTTTCAGTCATATACCAAAGTATTTGGACCAAATGATGGCAACGGATGAAAACTCGCCAAAGTTATGACAGTACACCCTGAGGGGAACATTAACCCTCTGGAGTCACATGACTCAAATCACATGACTTCTTCATGACATCAAGATGTAAAAGCAAACAATGCCAAGCCCTGCCTTCCACTTCCCTCCAAAGTCGTGGCTTCAAACTCCATGCCAGTATTTTTTTGATGATTATAAGCCAGGTAAAACCAGAGATAAAGTCAAATATAGTTGATATAATCTTCACTTTACCTCTTATATGTTATATTTGCAATGTTTAAAATTCTTCAATGAGCATGATTGTGTTTTTGAAAGTTAAAAAAAAACAAATAAAAAAAGTATGAAATAGAAGAGGTTATGCTTGAACTTTTTTATACATGCTAAATATTTTTTCAGAGGTATTTACAGGCAAAAGTGTTCAAAAATGAACAATATAGCTCAAAACTCCAAAGGGTTAATGTACAAAAATTCATTCTAATCTATCCAAGAGTTATGAGATATTTCAGTTGGCACACAAGTGATAGATGGGCTAAGACTGGCTAAAAACCAGATGAGACACATGGACTTGCTTTGTATTTATAAGAAATACTGTCCTCCTACCAGCTACATGTAACTTCAGTTATATTCAGTAACATCAGTTAGTTGGTACACATAAAAAGAAGATTATAAGTTCAATTAACAACTCACTTTATCACTTTAAAGCAGCACTTTTTTGGGAGACAAAAAATCCACAAAAGCTAACTAATAATGAATAAAATAAACATTTGCTTATTGACAGCAGACATGGAGCATTCTGTTAAAAAAGGTGTCTGCATTTCTGATCCAATACACTTAGATGGATGACAATCATCTCTGGGTTTGTAACTATAAGCGACCACTTTCACTAAACATGTAGCCCTTTGGATAAGGTGCAGCATTTTGGTAATAGCTGACATCAAACACAACATCGAGGCCTCAAGAAAATCATTTTCCAATGGGTTTTTTTGACCTGATCGTTCATTCCATTGCATTGTTTTCCAGGTGGGAATTTCCAGCTTCACTGAATTTTTAAATAAGAAGTGAGAAAAGTAGAGAAGGGGTGGGAAGGAACAAACAGACAGGTGAGTGAAAGAAAGAGGAAGCAAAGAGATTGAATTAAATAAACAACAAGGTGAGAAGAAGAGAAGGGATAAAGCAAAAAGAGAGAAAAGAGCGTGTAAAATCAGGCGTGACCAGCAGTGCAGTAGAGGAAACTGTATGGTGTGGCAAATGAATTGTTCTGCAGGAAGCATTTTCATTTGTGTGCTCAGACGGCACAAAGCAACCAGAGCTCCTCCCTGGGTTCCTGTGTGCGTGTGCGTGTGCGTGTGTGTGTGTTACATACAGCTCGGGATGAAGGGGGTGGTCTCAAATTTTAAAGCCTCCAACTCTCATTTATGCATTTTTATTTGTCAGAAAAGCAGCATGAGCAGAAGCTACTGAATGCTTACTTAGTGATTACCAAACACTTATAACACTAATAATTAAAGCTATATTAAAATCGATACATTATATAGTGTATACCATGCATTACATTGCCAATGCACAGTATTTAAGACAGCAATTGTGTTTCCTTGTAAACATAATTGGTCAAAAATAAATAAGCAGTATATAAAGCTATATAACACCATGCTCGCGCCATGGCTCCAGTAATGCCAATTTCAGTTTTCAATTGGTCAGCAAACAACAAACTAACAAAACTAAAAGTGAAACCTAACAAAACTGTTAACAAGCTGATAATGGCCTTCTGGATCTACCAGTAGGGCTCCAGGCCCTCTGACCCTTATCTATAAGGCTGATATCCATTGGTACCAGCTATTTAATGGGCTGATAACATTCAACAATGGTTTCACTGTGCCAAAATACAGGCTCACAGAGCTGTTAAGATAGTTTTTAACACCAATTCTTGTTTTCACACATTCTCTGATTTGCTCATCCTGACTACTTCTCCTTGACTTCTTCTCCCGTCAGGTAACAGAAAGTTTTCTTTGGATATTTTTAAGCTGTCACAAAAGAAGAGAAACTTACATTTGATATACTAAATCATTAAGACCTCGACAAGCCACACTTTTGTATCTTTATTCTGGTGGTACTGCGCCAGGTCCGCAGGTGAAAAAGGAAGTGATGCAAATTTGATAAACATCACTCTAGGATCGAGGGCTGCACTCCATATTCCTTTTTATGCTTTACATTACACTTCATGTGCTCTTTGCTCCTGTTGATGTGCTTTATTCTCACCACTTTTCAGCACTCTTACAACAAAAGCATACAGCATTAATTAACTTTTCCAAAAACAATCTGAGATTAGATAGGTCAGATGGGAACGCATTAGCAGAGAACAAGTGTTTAACATAGCGGTGTGTTGTTGCTTCTTAGCCTTGTCTTTGTCTGCCCTCAGGCCTTTAACTCTCATCAGTCCAGAATGCAGCACTAGTAATTAAATGCGGAACAGATACAGGAGAGTATAGCAAAAAGAAATAACGTTTATACCTTTTTGCATTTCCCCAGCTATTTTGCTGGCACAAAGCTTTGCGGGATATTAAAGACAACAAATAATGTTCCAGGTTTGTTGTTTTTCCAGAGGAAGCACTTGTAAAAGCAAAATATCTGTGATATGTTTGGCAATCAGTGCATATAAAAGCTCATTTTATTTTAGTTTATTGTGCCTATATTTTACATACAATACTGATTCTTTAGACACGGCACGTACTGACATGGACTATGCACTACACATACACACAAATGCTTAAAAGTTTCTCTTGCGACAACTGTCTTGGACACACACACACACACACACACACAATTTGGCAGCTCTGCCAGGAGGCTTCGAGTCGCTCCATCCTCCTGTATAGCTTTATTTGTTTTGTCATGAAAGCAAATTTTTGAAAACTGACACTTGCCGTAACGAGCATCTGTTTTCGCCATCTGTGGGCTATGCAAATTAAGCCAATGAATATTCAGACAGGACTCAGTTTAGAGGCACAAGTCCTCAGGCTTGCTTACAGTTGGTGGAGAGAATCATGTGGACCATCGGGACAGGGGGAAAAAAGGAAGTAAATCTTCATACCCGTGCTCTCCACCTCCCCATCCTTTCTTTTTCAGTTTAAGCGGGCATATGCTAAATGAAAGCTCTGCTAATTTGGAACAATTTATGAGCTGACAGACGTGTCTGCTTTATTCATCCGCTCCTGGGGACATCTGATCTACCTGTCCTGCGTGCAGAAAACTGTTTTCCTGCTTCCTCCCACTGGTGGTCCGCTGCTCGTCTTCTACTTCACATCATCTACTATTTATCTCTCCACTCTCTGACCGTCCTATTCATCTCATCTTCCCTCCTCCATCCTTGACTCTCCACCTTCATTTTCGTGTTCACTACTTTCCCCCTGCGCCCTGATGTTTCACTTGTTTTTTCATTAATTCTTTGTTTCCACTGTTTTTATCACCTCTAATTCTCTCTTTCCGTTTCTCTTCCTCTTACCCTCCCACTTCATTTCCATTTTTCCACCTCTCCTCCTCTCTCCACTTTCTCCCTACAGTGAGGGCATTCTATGAATAATTCAAAAGTGTTGCAGGATGATAATGGGAAATTAGAGGTGAGACTGTGTGTGTGTGGTGTGTGTGTGAGAGATCAGTTGATTCATTCCAGCCAGGAGGCAAGTGTAAGGGGCTCTTTATCCATATAAATTATGTCAATAAAGTGACACTTCTGTTTAAAGTTGCAAAGTGAAGAAAAGTGACAGCCGATTTAGTTGTCTCAGGATGATGGAGTAATGATTACCGTTCAGTTGTTATGTTAACATTATTGCAGACTGCCATTAGGGCTTTCAGTCAAAGCTGGTTTCTGGGGAAGTTCAGAAAAAAAAGGGAAAAAAGAATTTGCTGTCTTCTGATGCAGTAGGTGGCAATTTCACCTGAGACGCAACATGGCTGCAAAAACAATTTCAGACAGCTTCATTTACAATAGATTTACATCATAATGTTCAAGTGTTTTACTGTCCTAAATTATGTTTAACTGATTCCTAAGGTTTGGTGATTGTTTGGTCTTCCTTCTTGTTTAAATGCGTGCCCCCTTTTTTCTGTATTTAGATTCTGGGTGGATGATTACTTTACTGAGAACCACAAACAGAAAGTCTAAACAGCAGGAATTTCCACTTAAACTCACTTCAGTCTTGATCCTTAAATCCTGTGTAGTGTGTCATTACCCATGTTTCCATTGAAGGCAAATCAAATTTGAAGTGAAATTTTATTATTAATTATGGCAATTATGATCAACTGGTTTAGAGCAAATAAACAAAGCTGCATGAATGTACTTTGGTCAGAAGATGGCAGTGTAATGTATTGCAGTACGCTAATCCGTCAGTAAACAGTAGAGAAAGTAGAGATTACATGAGAGAGAGAAACAACAAAAAAGAGGTTGCTTATTGGAAAACCACCCACTAGAGAAAATGAAAAGACATCTTCATGAATTGGACTCAATTGGGCAACTTATAATTGTTCTTTCACGTCAGCTCGTCTTGACTGTCAAGAGTGTGAACAGCCGTGAGTTAAGTGTTTGCTATGTTGGAACTTATTTGAAAAAAGCCTCAAAGAGCTTAAAAACTTTAACATGCATTTTCCACAGTTTGTCAAATTTTGGTGTTTCCATCAAGCTTTTCTCATGCAAATCCTCAAAATGGGCATAGAAATGTGTTGACGGAAAGATGACTAATGTGGACGACAACCGATGCCTTAACTGGGACGCCTCATGTTCCCTTACATCCATGAATTTAACCAAGAGGAGCACAAACCAACAGAACTGTGAAACAGAGGAGTCAGTTTTCTGTTTTTGTTTCTGTTCTCTTCTTTTCTTTTCTTTTAAGGGCTAGTTATTGTAAAAAATTACAATGCCAATACCAGTACCAATACCCTTAAATTGATATAGATACCAGCAGAGTGCTTCATTTAATAGCTTCTTTTATTGCCTTCATTCGAAACCCATCATGTGAATGGAAGGAATCAGTTGCATAGAATGCCATCACCACACCTACCAAACAGAATGATGTTTACACGCTGGATTACCAACTCCAAATACACCACACTTGACTTTACCACTCCACAGACTGTATGGGTTGTAAATGTTATGGTAGTGAGCAAATCACAAAAACAAAGAACACTTGAAGTGATTGGCTGCACAGTGATGGTGAACATCATAACAGAACGAAGATTGTGTCGTCTTAACCCAGTACAAAAGTCGTTAAATCATTCATTATTGTCATATCAATAAAACCTCATATGACTAATAAAAATGTTTTTTTTTTACTGTTTACTCCAGTCTTGAACCATGACCAACTCAAAGCCTTCTTCTATTGTTTACCCTGCAGCAGGGTTTAAATCAATATTGCAGGAAATTCTCAGTCAAAGTCGACAGCTTCTAAGTCTTTGCTGCTTTATGAACATGTGAGTTCAGCACCCAGAGACGCCTCCATCTCCGCAAGACAGCTGCAGGTCAGGAAGCTAAATCCAGCCAGGACCCTCTGTTGGTCTACTACACTCTTCCTCTGAAAGTTGAGTTTCTGTTGCAAGTAGAACAGGAAGGCAAGCTCATCAACTGGCAACAGGAAGGAGGTTGGTTGGCTATTTTTAGCAGGTTTCACACGTTTAAAAACCCTTAACATACAGGCTAACTTTGGTGGGGAAAGGGTGTGGTTCACATGACATATTTCTTGCTTTGCTGCTGTTTTATTGTTTGCTACCTCA
The DNA here is from genome assembly GCA_903364295.1 of Serranus cabrilla. Lineage (NCBI taxonomy): Eukaryota > Metazoa > Chordata > Actinopteri > Perciformes > Serranidae > Serranus > Serranus cabrilla. The sequence goes on from CAFUXE010000393.1 coordinate 338,431, forward strand.
CTCAATAGCCGGAATATGCAGTGAAGTAGCATAAAACATTTTGTTTAATTGTGCATATGAGCCCAATCACCCTGCAACCCTGTCCCAAAACTGACAAGAGGGATCCATTTCTGTTAGATTCTCTATTGAAGATAAGTCTCTTTTAATGGCTGCTCTGAAGTGCTGCCATTGAGATATTTTGTTTAATTGTGCATAGAGATCTCTGTGCTACCCTGCTCCTGCATTATGCATGTTCCCAGCGGTGACAACAGAAAGTATCTCTATCAGTTCCTACTCTCTGAATGGAGGATAACTTTCTTCTATTGGCTGCTGTGGAGTGCTGCTGCTGCAGGCGAGCTCATTCAGCTCCTTCAGGGCTTCATTTAACTAACTAACAGTCGAGGCCCCGCAAATCCATCCAGCTGGAGGTGAATGCAACGCAAAGCAGGTGTCAGCTGCAGACTGGCCTCCATCCTGCTGAATCCCAGGACAGTAGCGGTGCTGACAGAGAGGGACTGTCACAGAGAAACTGACCAGGGGGGCATTGTGACACTGAGAGGCATCTTCTTCTCTAGAGGGGATGGAAAGCGAAGAGAAGAAGAGGAGATGATCGGTATTCTTGACAGAGACGAATGATCACAGTGGAAATATCCAAAGACTGTGATCAGGTACGACTGATCAGCATCGCTATCAGAATCATGTCAAAGTATCAAGTGTTTACCTTCAGCAGAGCCAAAAAATATTTTAAAAAAATAACTAGCTCCTCAGTATGCACTGCTATATTGATATGCTGTGTTTTTCCAAGCAGTGGTGTGCACATATATATACTCTGCAGGCTGTTCCACTTGTGCAGTATACCAATGATAGGAAGGACTCTGACCCGACTCCGAAGGAAGGATCCTACCAAGGAAGGATCCTTGACTTTGGGCTACAGCAAATGATTTCTGACAAGCTGTTCACATCTACTGTGTATGTCTTTCTGCTCCATACATCTTCCGTCTTCTCTGTTCACTTTCCTTCCATTAACCCCAGAGAGGTCAAACAAAGATTCAACTGCTGTCTCAGGATGACGACATCATGCTGAAGCAGGTGAGACAGAGACATCTGTCAGGACAGGGGATTTGGCTTCAGGGTGGGAACACACACACACACACACACACACACACACACACTTGTCCTCAAAGGTTCAGCCCTCAGGTGATGGAAAGAGAACATTACTTCCTACTCCACTGCCTCAAAGCCCCATCCATTCTGGCAGAAAGACACACACATTTTCTCTTTCTCTGTTTAACACTAGCCTTCACTCACATTCACTTTGAGTCCTCGGGGAGGAAGGAGTTCCTATACAACGTCCATAACGACCCCTGGATGAGCCTCCCAGGCTTCCATATCTACCCCTGTCCCATAAAGCTGTGGACAGCGCTGACAGAGAGCTGAGGGGTCACCTCAGGCCTGCTGGCTGCACTTGTAAAGAAACCTGGCAACGCTAACTCATCAGTGCCAGAGTCTCAGAGCTGCATGCAGCCGTCATTTGAAGTCCATTCTTTTACACCTGCAATATCACTGCTGCCATTAAATGTCACAGGAAACAGATTAAAATGTTAGATTTAACAACTTATAGTTTTGCTCAGAAAAAATTACTATTATGTTTTGTTGGGATTATATTTACCTCCACCAAGGACCAGTGTTTCTGGTGCTGTTTGTTTGTTTGTCAGCAGGATTACAGAAACACTATGGGCCTAATCTCCATGAAACTTTGTGGAAGGGTATAGTGTGGGCCAAGGAAGAATCCATTAAGTCTTGGATCTGAACCATGGGGTGGATACCGGAAATATTGAGGGGTTTTATTAATATTTTGAGTTGGCATTTGTTCTTTATTATATTTCACCTGATTTACCAGATGCCGACTGTTTTTGATGAGCCTGCCATTGGTCACATATTTCAGATGTTGCAGAGGCTCTGTCGTTACATCCTGTTATCAAGCAAATACTGGAAACAGCTATTGACATGTTGTTTAAACACTTTGAGCCATAAAATACAAATACAAACATCCCAGCTCTTGAAATGGGAGCACATAAATGCATCATTGGCCTTGGAGAAGGTCTGTGCTCTCATTTTCTATTTCCCTTTTATATTGTAGTTATAGTGACCCAGTTTACCCACAAAATAAAAAATTTAAATTTTGATTTTGATTTAGTTTCATCAATAATCAATGAAAAAGAAGATGAAGACTCCCCCATGATGGGCCTGTTTTTCATGCTGGGGACAGGTTTCCTCCCCTTTTTGTCAGCAGGGAAAGACAGCCAGCTCTGTGTGTCCCATCCCTTATTAAATATCCCACTGAACTACACAAGAAGACAAACGGTATAAAATGATGAGCTCTCGTAGTGTCACTCAGGCTGGCTGCATACATTAAAACAGGACTTCTGTGAGAGATAAGAACAGAGCTGAGAGAAAAAAAGAACACACACCAAGATAACATTCATTTCCTGGTTCTACAATCATTGCAATTCAAATTTACAGTGATCATCTTCTGTGCCGACCACCCTTTGGTATTCATGTACTAAAGCTTTCAGAGTGCATCAACATTGACCTCTGAACTCTAAACTGAGCCGTGGGGACAGAGTGGTGACAGAGACTGCCAAAATTCACTCATAATTTCCTCACTTTCACAGTCATGATTTAAATATAAAACCACCACACGAGGATATTTCTGTACCAGCAAGGAGATGAATATTCATGCATCCTCGGTCTATCTGTCGGAGCGGAGCTCATCAAAATGTGTCAGTAATTAATCTAATAAGCTAAAACATGATTTTACTGGACAGTACATTAAGTCTTTCCTCGTCTTTTTTTCTTCTTCTTCAAACTGTGTGAAGCAGTGGCAAGGGGACTGGTTATTATTATTCAGAGGGATATTATTCATCATTTTAAATCTTTAAAGCTTTCAGATGAATATAGATGAGGAGACCCATGTGAAACTGCAGTCAAATGCTGCCAGTCCTGACAGGGATGCAATACACTGCAAAAAAAAAAAAAGAATAGAAAAGTAAAGAAAAGAAAAGAAAAGAAAAGAGAGAGAAAAAATGTCCCCATCTTGATACTAATTTATTGGTACTTACTGCAATTAAAGCAATTGAAAACATCTGCCGAGTCTGACCTGCTCTGTTTCCAAGGAAAACTGATTTGCAAATTCAAAAGTCCTGAAAAGTCATGAAGTATCTGGAGTGGATTTTATAGACACATAACTGTAGATTATATTGCTTGTTAAAATGGAATTTTTTGCAGTGTAGCGTTCCCTTCCCCAGTTACCGGCTGCATGTGTCACAGGTTCCACTTAATATTTTTAATGATGCAAACATCATTATCACTTAGAGGTGTTTAAATAAAAAGCTTTGCCCCGAGCGTCCAATGAAATTAGACAAATATCCGCAGTCAGCTCCTGAAGGTATTCCATCTCTTGTTCTTATTAATAATTCTCTTTTTTTCCCACTTGCCTTTTCTTCTCTACCATCCCACTGTTTCGCTGTAAAATACCATAATGGGAATGAGTGAAATCAAACAGTGCTTCAGCATTAATTTAATGTAAAAAGATGTTCGTCAGCTTCACGTAAAGAAAAAGAACTTAGATAAGGCTTCTGAAGGCTGCTGATATTCTATTATACTGTATATATATGTGTATATCATTCTGAATATTCTGGCCACTGCCACTCACATGGATGTCAGTGTATCAAATGTGTCTTTTGTTACTGAATATAATCCACAATAAATATGCCAATAACCCCTGTTTGGGCTCAGTTTTCTATACCCTAACATTTTAGAAAATTATTTGATGATTTTAATTATCTGAGAACCATTTTTTAAAACTTAGGGAGGGATTAATGGGCTTTAGTCTGAGCGTCCAAATCAGAGCAGGGAATTCAAAAAGTAATAAGCGGCAGAAGAAAACATTGTTAACATTGAGAATATCATTAGCCTTCATTTTCACCTTCAGTTCCAAACTAAAAGTGAGTGAGTGTTCACAAAAGAAACTGGGAAGCTCTGTGTTGGCTTAAAACTTCTCAGAAAGTCTTTTGTGGAGCTAAATCGTTGCCATTTTCTCTGATAACAATGAAAACAATCCAAATCACGATGAAGGCTAACAGTACTTCAGTTGCCATCTACATGTGTTGAAGTGTATTGGCCTTGTCTGTGTATTTGCATTGAAATGAAAATGGCGTCTGACTTTACAACAAAAGTGTGAAAATGAAGAACTGACCCTGAAACTCTTCAAACTGAAGGAATGTGACTGGAATACAAATTTGATTACAGCACGTAGCTTCCAATGTGACTGAACACATGCGGATGTTTCGATTAATTAGACAAAAACAACAGCTAATGAGCATGCGTTGATAATCGCAAGTAGTTTAATGAATTCACATTTAAAGGCAAGGAGAAAGCATAGGTTTTGAAGTCGAACTCACTTTAAATGTTTTACAGTGTTGTGTACTTCTCTCCTCTCTCACCCTTACCCCCCTCTCCTATTTATATTTACCGTGGGACTCCAGCAGCTCCATTACTATAGGTCAAGGCACTATGCAGGGAAAGAGAGATTAACTCTGGGCAATTAGAGAAGTGAAATTCCCTGGCAATGTTTATCATCCTGCCCTCAGTCTTGTTCTGGGGCCCAGCTAGTGAAATATGGATGTACATTCAATATTTAACATAAGGACATCAAAGTGGGCCATAGCCTTAGTGTCAGGAATAAGGGAGAGAAGTGAGGCAACTTTTTTCCAGTGGTAGGAGCAACGATTACTCATGGGGGTGCCAAATATCAGCAATTTCCAAGACATTTCCTGTCCGTGTCTCAGTCTTTCTCCGGGCATTAGTGTTAGCAAAACTCAAAATCTGGTGTCTGGTCATAAATGTTTCAATGGAAAGTATTCCTAGAGAGACATTTTGAAATATATAACTGTCAATCGTGCAAACATGTAAGCGATAATATACAAAGAAGATTCTGATAAACAAGCTGCCTCGACTATGTTTAGAGACAACATTTTTTGTAATAGTAGTTTAAGAATTGATACATGACTGTTCTCATTCACTGTTTGTTGTTATGGGAACGGACAGTAAGGCACTCAAAATACTCACGCAGACAACCCACACAGTTGTCAGCCAGGAGCTACAGTTTATTACGACCTCTAGTGGACGAGGAAAACATTACAGGATGGAAAGCGGGAATTGAGGATATGCAGTATAAAGTCCAAGAAAGTCCATTTCGGACAGGCAGAATAAACTAAAGGCACCAGCATTTAATTTATTTTGATAAAAAACGATCATTCTTAACATCACCACTGAGACAAATAAAAGCTGACGACTAGAAAAATAACATCTGGAGCCACAATCTAGTGGCCGTTACAGGAACTGCATTATTAATGCAGTAATTGTCTCAACATCTTCCCTGTTACTTATATTTCACAGATTTGCTGGAGGATGCTGCTGCATCCTGAAATGGGAGGTAATATACTGCCTTTTAATTCATGACATGTTTAAAGTTGTGTTTATTTGTGGATCCCTTTCATTTGCACTGCAGGGGTTGAGTGGATATATATTTTTTTCTCTGACACTCATTTTCTCTCCCTATGTGTGTGTGTGTGACTCTCTCCTCCTCAGTCTTATTCTTTCTCTTGTCCTCAGCAATTATTTTGACTCCTTTGAAAGTGTGATGATGAAACAGTTCTCTGGCTTGTAGGAGTGACGACTTGACAGGGAATGCTTAAAGGCTATACTCTCCAGTGTATAAAGGCCCATTTTTACGTGTGCATGCAGGCAGGCGTGAATGTGTGTGTACTGGTACCACTTTAGGGGACATTCTGAGGACCTTAGCTTGTATAAACCAAAATCTTGTCAGGACTAGTAGTCCTAATGGGGACCAAAGCCCAAAAACAAAACATAATTTCTGAAGTCCTGGTTTAGGTTAGTGTTAGGGTTTGGGTTCAGCTGCACACAATAAACAGAATTCAAGGCGGTGCTTGGAAAGGAAAGCTGCGCAAACTTGCCACAATAATTTAATTTCCTGCAGCTTGGAGGTTTTTTCATGTGTTTCAGTTGTGAAGAATTCTTTGTAACATAGGTCAACATGTCACATGAGTCACAGGATTCTGTTAGCTACAGGAATTTTCCAGCTGTAATTCACTGTACTTTGATTGGTGTGTCCTCAGCAGTTGTTCGTCTCTCCCCAAGTATAAAAGACAATTTGTGACTTTTAATTAATTATTCCTCCTAAAAAGGATTAAATTATGATGATGAAGTCATTAAATATGTATTTTCATCTATTAATTTATAATTTTTTTCCTGAACCTTAATCAACAGCAGTTAATGTGTAAACACCAGTTGTATCACTTTGGCATTTCATAGCAGGAAAAGGACAAGTGTGACTAATAACATGATGATTCAGTGCCATTATGGTGTGTCAGCGATGTCAGTGAACCAGAACACCATTACTAACACTATTAGCTGCACCTGTGTTCGTCAATGAAAGCACTTTGAACAGCGTTTGTAGTGAAATGGTCAACAAATGCAATTTATTTAAAATATGAATAGATGCATAGCTGCATCATGTGATAAAGTTTAAATGATCATATAGTGTATTTAGCACATAAACTCCCAGCACTGCTCTTCACCATATGGATGATTTAACCGTGTGCAGTGAAGTTTTGTGTGTTTGTTCATGAGGGGAAGTGAGTTTGTTTGTGTAACCCGGCACTTGTTATTGCTTAATTATATGCATTCTGTTTAAAGCAATAAATATTTCAGCATGCTGAGGAGTTTTGTGATTTGTGTCTGTAAGGTGCGGTGGCACATCCAGCCTCTGCCACCCAACACCAGCAAGCACAACCTAAAGATAATTTCATTGATTCTGTGTCCTGCAAGTTTTTCGCACTGGGTTGTTTCATGATGAGAGGCATTTTGAGTATGTGAGTCAAACTGCCTGCATATGCCACTGTGTGTCACTGTCCAATAGAGTAACAAGGAGCTGCTTACACTTAAATAGCAGCTCTAATGACAGTTCAAAGCACAAACAAATAGATCCTCAGAAAATGTGTTAGCTTTGGGCCAGTTTGACATCTATCAGGATGTGTCCTTATATTGATTGATTGATTTTGTGTAAAAAAGATGCAATTTTCTTGTGTAACTGCCAAATTTGGGACATGCAGTTTCAATACCAGGCTGTAAACTAATAAAATATATGTAGTCTGTCTATGTAATCTTCTGTTTTAGCAGCTAGAACACAAATTATAGGATGTATTTTTCAGTTTAGGCATGCAGCATCAAGAAAATGTATGCAAAATAACCTAAAACAGCTCTGTGATGACATTATTTTATCATCATGTACTATACTTTTTTTCCACCTGTGTGTGACATGGTTCTTCTTTCCCTGCTAGTCTAATCCTTTTAACTCTGTGAACTTCCTACCCACTGAAACAGATCATTTCTTGCCCCCAACATGTAGGCGACATGCAGCGGCCCACTATCTGTCCACAGCCGTGTAAGCTCACATAGCCGTAGATGGCAGGTACCCCATACTGTTTGCCCCCAGAAGATGGAATTACCCAGACAGCCATGGAGCGCTCCAAATGGGGGACGAGGTGAATCGTAATGCTGTTTACACCAACACCACACTGCCACCGCTGCCGCCGCCTCACCACACCAAAGATTAACTTAATCTCATGTCACAACTGCAGTGGAAACGTAGCTTCCAGAAAGCTTATTCCGACAGAGGATTTTCAGAAAGAAGGGGGTAAAAAGAAAAAGCATCTAGGCCTTTTTTTAAGTAGACTGCATCCGAGGGTAAAGTGAATTTCCTCCCAAAATAAAAAGCATGTAGATAGGGCTGCGCAGAGGGGGGGAGCATGCTGGGTAAATGCACAGTGTGTCTTTGTGTGCACCTGTCTTTGTCTCTCTGCGTCTCTTTTGTTCAGTCGAGATAGACTCCTGTTCTCTGAATTAGCATTTATATTCCTACATCCCAGAAGCCCAAATCCGAGTCACTGGCCGTTGACTTCTTAAGGACACTGCTTCTGGACAGTAAATAATCTAATCACGGCTGGGTAATGATACAGCATTTGTTCACTGGTCTGTCTTCTTTGCTTGTCCACCATAGTGCCCTCCTCTGCAGTCTTCTTCCCTCTCGTGTTTTTCTTTTGTGTTGAAGTCCCCTCAGCTCCAAAACTCAATTTTCTGTCATTTTCTCCCAACTTTGCCTCCATTTCTGCTTCAATATCCCATCCTTTGATTTCAATGATCACATAGACTCACTGTTCATTGCTTCCTTTTTCCTGCCTTTCCCTCGTTCCTCTCCTTTTTGTCAAACTATCATCTTCCTTTTGTCTTTACCATCCATCCACTTCCACTTCACCATCTATCCTATAGCTCGAGCTTCCTTACTTTCTCATCTTCTTCTCCATCATGTGCAATTTCACCTCCTTCACCACTTCCTTTTACCATCACCGTGCTATACATAACAGAAACAGGTGAAAGCACTACTCCTAAATGTCCTTTCCCACCCATGATTTCTGCTCGCCTTTTACCAAACTCCAGGACATGGAAAGGCAGCCATTTATCACGGCTTCGGAGCTAAACCACGTGGCCCGAAAGTATTGAGCTGGTCATAAATCTGGAATGCGTGGGGGGCATGTTTCATTCTGTGCAGGAAAGGGTCAGGAAACATTCAGCACCATGTTCATCGTGACAGGACTGCAGATGGCATACAGAGTTTGGCTTAAATCCAGAGCTAATTAGTGGGATGTGATTTTTACTAAAGCATAAGCAGGACTCTGATTTTCATCTGCTGCTCAGCATTCATGGTAAACAAAAAATGGTTTCCATATGATGGCATAAATAGTATACTGTATATGGTCTCAGTTTTGCCTTTTTATTTGTATCAGTTCATCATGTTCTCCATACTGTTTGTATTGGACACCCACACTCACCTGCCACTTAATTATGCACACCTGTTCAACTGTCCTATAACACAAATATCTAATCAGCCAATCACATGAAAGCAACTCAGTACATTTAGGCCTGTAGACGACCAGCTGAAGTTCAAACTGAGCATCAGAATGAGGAAGAAAGATGATTTAAGTGACTTTGAACTTGGCTGATTGTTGGTGTCAGACAGGCTGGTCTGAGAATTTCACAATCTGCTGATCTACTGGGATTTTAACACACAACCATGTTGAGGGTTTACAGAGAATGGTCCGAAAAAGAGAATATCCAGTGAGTGGCTCTTGTTGATTCCAGAGGTCAGAGAATGGTCAGACTGGTTCAACAGTAACTCCAATTACCACTCGTTACAGCAAAGGTCTGCAGAAGACATCTCTGAACACACAACACGTCCAACCTTGAAGCAGATGGGCTACAGCAGCAGAAAACCCAGTGCCACTTTATTAGGTACACCTTTCTAGCTAATAAAGTGGCAGGTGAGTATCTATCTAGTGTAATGTGATGCACAGGCCTGCTGCCAGTTTCATGCTATTTTGCAGACTGACAGTTGGCAGCAGTAACATGACATTATTATTTTATATATTTCTTGTAATAGAATTTCCTTCACCACCTGCTGTTTCACAGATCCAATTTAGAATTAACTGATTCATAATTATAATTCCAAATAGGATATCTTGCTTGTGTACACACACACACACACACACAGTGTGGTAAAATGTGTAATATAAAGACAACTTTAAGCTGTGTAGGGCAGTGTAGGGATCATCTTTCATCAGGTGACCCGGTGTCACAGACATCCATTTCGCCGATGTGTCCTTGAGTGCAGATTCTGAGTCCCTGCTAGCTCCAGAGTGGCTGCTCTTTAGCTGACTGTGACCTCCGATCTCTGCTGAAGGAATGGATCAGAGAGAGGTGAAGCTATGAGCAGTGACCGCAGACTGAGAGCTCGGCTGTAATGACTCTGAACAGTGTAGAAATATGCTCTGCTGCTGGCTAAAAGACTTCTGAGGCATATATTCATCTGCAAACCCTGTTAACAAAAACAATATTTTAATTGGCCCTTTGTCCCTCCGCCATGTGGTAATGCCTCGTGCTTTTTTAGCTTGTTTACTGATCACAAAGTAGCATCAGTTGCTCAATTCCAATCCTTCTATCATAAATGACTATGCAAATGTTGTAAAAGTTTGGCCATTTGTCATTAATAATTCCAGATGCTTGCCGCTGAATAAGGGGCACAACAGAAAACATTTGATGACTCTCTGAGAAAGGACCAGTTTACTGTAATACATGCAGTAAGAACATTTTTGCCTCCTCGTTGTTAAGCTTGTTGTATGTTTGCAGCAAGTAAAGATTAGAACACAAGTGCCAAACCTCAGCAGTGTACTTTATATGTTCAAAAAACTACATCTAAAAAATTATTCATTCAATTCACTATGGCAGGCAATTTAGGCACACATTTCTATTACACATGCATAGAAAAGTAACTTGTGCAGCTGTGTAAAGGGCTGGAGAACTTTAAGTGCTTGTGCGCACATAATCTAATGTGCACTCTCATTGCATGTTTTCAATTCAATGTGTGCATAATTAATGAGTATGTGCACATATTTGAATGTGTATGTACACATTTGCAGTGCATGTGTGCAGCTTTGAGTGATGTTTTTACTTTATAGGCCTCCCATATTTTACAGATGGATAGTATGCATATAAAGAAAAATTAAATACCAAAACTCTTTTTAAACTCACACTTTATGTACAGCTCATACTTTACATTGCCATATTGTAGTTATTAATGTTACCTAATCCTATTTGGAGACCTACATCATGGGGTTAAGAATCATCAAGGCTTATAGTGCTTGTGAAGATGATGTTTTCTGGTTTATTATAATATCTACTTGGCTTTTAATCTATTTCCATTACTTTACGTACATCATGTAAATGGTATGGGGCATGCTGAACCCTGATGCCGCTCCTTATTAGCTCTACGTCTACTATGTGTCCTCTTCATTATGCATCTCAGTTAACTACTCCATCCTGAGTACTTAAGCAGAAGTGAACCCTCTCACATTACTCTGAGAGAAAAGGAATGAGAGTCGGCAGCTGAATGCCAATCACTGGATTAAAAATGATAATTATGTCAGAGCTGGGATCAGCCTCTGAAGTGAGTGCTGATGATCATTAAACCATGTGGTTAGTTAGGACTGTGGTATCTTTGCGGTGTCTGTCTCAATTACACAGAAGTAAAACATATATTGTACACTCTGTTTTCAGTCAGCTGATGAAATAACAACAACTGGCTTTAATCTGTTTACAGAAACCTCAGGGAGGAGAAGGGATCCGCCAAAAACAGATGAGATCTCTGAGATCTATAGTTTTATTTCCTTAAGTATATGTATTTTTAATAATGATTCATCAGCTGTGTGCTCAGGCTGCAAATGTATCTATAGAATTAAATATGTTGACAGTTTGGTACAATGTGTGTCTGCCTTGACATGTTAATGAACTTTATAAACAGCCTAAGTGCATTTTTCAAACTACTTTTACGTGAGTAAATGTCTTCTTTCCATCTCCACTACACAGTACTTGTTTTATTTGTGGTATTAACACATTTTCTCACTCTTGCAAACACCTGCACACATAATCATATCTGAAGGATTTTGTGTGTTTATGTGCATCTGCCATTCTCACTAAGCTGTCTCACTATAAACAATTGGCTCCTTTCTCAGTGACACTACACCTGCCAGCTATTGTCGGTGTACTTGCTAGCCTTGGCTGCACACACCGCGTTGCAGTGAGGGGCCTTCAGATGATGAGTTTGCAGAAGAAATAAGCAGCCAGATACTGCTCAGTGTCACTCATTATTGGCAGCTGGAAGTATGGAAGAGGCACAGCTTTCCTGATTGTTTGTGCTAACTGGGATTACAGCCTGAGTAGGTGTGACTGGAATTAACAGGCAAGGCTTTTCTGAAAGGAAAACTTTTCCGAGCACTTTTTGTTGTGTTATATGATGTGCACCTATTATAACTCTTTATTGATACAACTATATGTACAATAAGCTTCGATCATCAGCTAAAATCCTCACATTTATGGTTCTTTATGGGAGTCCTTTTCAACCCACAAGGCATCACAACAAAAATGAAAGGGGCCACAAAAAGGTCGTCATAATAGAAAAGCAGAAAAGCTTATTGTTGCTCCACAAATATTTATCTTTTTAAACTTTCCACTGCTGTTTTTCTTTTCCAAAATGCAGGCCTTCATTGCTTTTTTAAATGGGTCACATGCTTAAATGTTTGGAACTACTGCTTTAAGGTACAGTTGAAGCTGCAATCATTATTTTTTTTATTTTAGCTGATGACAATGTGAA
>CAFUXE010000393.1:353798-365673 GCA_903364295.1 Serranus cabrilla
AAATACCACAGAGAGCACACAAACACACACATACACACATACACACACACACGTACGCACTTCATCCTCGTCACATACTGTCTTTGCTCCTATTTTGTTTTCTCCAGCCTCCTTCTAGCAGTTTCTCTCCACAGTTACATCTTTATACCTGCTTGACAGTCAGTCCCAACCTCTCCCATCTAATTTTCTACCCTTGTTCGGTTCATCTTTGTCTCCTCACATTCTTCTTCTTCTTCTGGCGATGACTACCTCATCTAGTCCTCTCTTTTATAATTCCCTTTGTTTTACTCCACATCTATTGTTAGAGTGTTAGCAGTGGTGTAGAAGACAGAAAGTCATGCTTGTTATCTAAGGCAGTGGGAAATACATATCCTTTTCTCTTTGCTTCGATAGACCCTCATCTTATAGAACTACAAATAATTGCCACGTTTCCTATATTTCACTCTTTCATCATCAGCTGATAAAACTTTAACATGTGAATTGCTTAATCAAAGATCGTTGATATTAATATTTCTACACAACGATTCATTCTCCTTGTTCTCCTTCTCTTCTTTGGAGTATCAATACTTCTCAGCCAATGTGTATATCTCTTTAGTTGCCCCTTAACTCTGGAACCTGATCATAAAAACCTGGAATTTGTCCTTCATGTTTCTGTAGGTCAGTTTATATCACAACCACAAACAAGAAGCAGTTAAGCTGACTAATGTCCTGCCATAACCACAGTTGCATATAGCCAGTTATTCTAATGAGGCCATTAATTAGTCATCTAAATAATGCAAATGAGCATGTATTATATGGTGGTGTGTGTGTGTGTCTTCACATGGCATACAGTAGGCTCTGTTAATGTGATCTCCATCTATTCAAGCATTACACTTTGGTCTCATTTCATGTGCAAATTTATGTAGCAACACGCTCGAAGGTCTAATCAGCTGTAATCTAATGTATGTATGTTTTTAGCAGGTGTTATTGTGTTAGTGGCTTGTTTACAGTGAGGTATCACGCTGGGAGACAGATGATGGGACAGAGATGATGCTATGATGACACAGTATCCTGCATTCTACAGTTGTAAGGTTCAAACTCACATATATAAATAAATGCAGCAAATATTAACTTGCAGCATTGGGGAAATATGAACCTGAAGCCAGACGGTGGTAGAACCTGCTAATAAAAGGCTGAGATAGATACACTCCTCTGCTTAGGTGCCCTTTAGAAAGGTTTTGCACTAAACAAGGAAGATGTAAACTTGTGAGAAGGCGTAGACTCTGCCCCAGTGAGTGAGCAGGTTGTTAGTTTTAAATGGTGGACTGGGCTTAGTTGTTTCAGGTTTGGTGGAATAGTTTTACTGGAGAATCTTCTTTTCTCTTCACATGAAATGTGTTGTCTCAAATTGGTTTTAAATGCTCACAAATCTAATTAACACGTCTAACAAAGTAGGATGAGCAGGAGAATTATCACCCACAATGCTGGTGCCTGGACTTGTGTGTGGAAAGTTAGAGTAAACTGTGGTTGTTTTCTGGTATATTGTACAGTACAGGATAAAGAAGGAAGTCAAGTGATGTACTACAAAGAGCGACAAAGGACGTTGGTTGGGTTCGATGGATGGCTTGAACAATAAGAGGGGTCTGTTTATCACCTGTGTGAAACTAAGGGGGCTTTTACACCTGAGCAGTTTGGTCCGCCTGAAACGAACCCTGGTGTCTGTTTTTTGCTGGTGTGAATGCTCAAACCAACTCTGGTGCAGACCAAAGAATCAAACTCAGGTCCGCTAAAAATGTGATTCAGTTCGATGCAGGTGGGAAGAGGTGGGAACCAGAACACAGAGCATACTGGGTTCAATTTGAGGGGAAATTTGAGAATCAACACCAGGCAAGGAATGAAAGATGTCAGGCTTGAAAAATGTCCTGTGGACAGACGTGGTGTAATGATGAATTATAGGCTTTTGAAGTTTTTGAAGTTGCTTTTGTCTACACACAAAACAAAAAAGTCTTAAAATTACTGAGCAACAGAATGGCTGCTAATGGATTCAATCCCACAGCAGATCCATGCAGCATAAAGTGAAATATCTCTGCCATCAATATATTAAAGTCTGTGACTTGCTGTGAAAAAGTGTCAGCTCTTTCCCTTTACATATTCTGTCCAGTAGATAAAGGACAGCATCAACAGCAGGACATGTGTTTACAATGCTTGGTGCGCTTGATAAAGCACAGTGTGGAAGCAAACTAAACCAAATGAAAAATGCGACAATGTTCCAACTTCACCACTGAAGTCCACCAGACTTTACATGTGAAAGCGACATTAAAATCATGGTTGAGATATTTTAACTTACATACATTATTAGTCAACAACACCACACCATTAACTTTTTTTTTTATAGACATATATATTTTATGTATATACGTCATATTTTAATTCAATAGATAGTTGTTTTTGGGTCGAGTTGAACTGCAGCCAGTGTGAACATTCATTAATAGGTCTGTCTATGCAGCATAAACACATAAACAGGTCTTTTCTAAGCTGGGTGAGCTCAGATAAATCCCACCACTGACCTGTTCCCACTGAGGTCAGCTTCACATCCACTACCGACCTGAAGGTGAAATCAGGCCCTAATTACATTCACAATTGTGTGAGCAAATAAATAAAAGACACAAATTTGCCGTGTGCTTTCATGTACGAGAGTCTGGCCCTTGATGCTTCTCACGTACACACGCACACACAAACTACAACTAAGGCTCCAGCGTAGGTGGTGATGAAGTTCCTCCTTGTGAGGTTATTTTAAAGTTTTCTTGAGTTAATTAGCTCGTATAATGGTCTCTCATTAGCTTTCTTATCCATTCAGGTCTCCAGCTTGTTCTTATTAACAAACAACTTTGAGTTTTGTTTCAAACATTGTTTCTCTGTGGGCTGCTTTGATCAGTGCAAAGTTCACAAAGTGAAACACAAAGCCACCTGAATCATTCGCATCACCCACTCAAACAGCACATCAAAACAGGCTGATGGGAGAGACAGATAGAAATTAGTGCACCACACACACCCCGTGGAAAAACTCATCCATGACTCCCTGAGCACATAAAACCATCAGTGATTTGTCACAGTCTTCTATTCAATTTCAAGCTTGAAATTTGCCCATAATAGGTGACTCATTTCAAATGCTAATGTTTTGTTTGTTTTGTGTTGTTTTTGTCGTTTACACTGTGATTGAGTCTAAAGATTAACGTACAAGTGACAATAATCTGAAAAGGATGAACAGATAACAGGTTGGGGTTTTCTTGAGGTCAAAAATGATCTGTCACACAAAACGGTGAGTGTTAGATATGATCTTAATGGACACATTTCAGTGGAGAGGGTCTTTACTATTAACCTGATACTGCCAAATGGTTTGTTAGGCGTAGATGTGTGGCCACTTGCCCGCAAATGTAACATTGGCAAATATTTGCCTCTTGTCACTTTTATTCAAAGCACATTACAGCGTTAAACAAACCAGAATATGGTTTATATTTTTAGAGTCTTTAAAGTAGCCTTTTGTTTTGATGACAGCTTTGCACACTCCTGTTCTTCTCTCAGTCAGATTCATGAGGTGATCACCTGGAATGGTTTTGTTGTCAAAGGTTAATTATTGGAATTTCTTGCCTTCTTAATGTGTTTGAGACCATCAAAGCAAAAGGTGGCTACTTCAAGGAATCTTAAACATATTCTAGTTAGATTAACACATTTTTGTTTACTACATAATTCCATATGTGTTCTATCATAGTTTCTTTAATATTGATCTACAATGTAAAAAATAGACAGCATCAGACAGCGAGTGTTGTAACCAGTGATAGCGTCTACGGATCACCTGACATTTCATGAAAATTTCATCCAAATCCGTCCATAAATTCTTGAGTTATGTTGCCAACTAACAAATAGACAGACAGACAAACAAACTCAGAGGAAAACATAACCTCCTTGGTGGAGGTAATAAGGAAAAAAACATTGAATGAGAAGGTGAGTCCAAACGTTGGATTGGTACTGTATGTGAGTGTGGTTCACCACACTGGGCTGTCTGACGTACTACAGATATCCGTTAGTGTCACATCCTCCACTGGCCACAATCAACACAAATATGATCTCAGCACTCACTGCCATTTGCATAAGTGTGAGCCTTTCATGGACCCATCTGAGAAACCATCATTGGAAGCTACAATCACTATTGTTGTATCAGTGTAACGTTACTTTGTGTTGTTACAGGAACACAAACAGCACACTGTGATGCCTGACAAGATTCATTTGCGATCCAGCTGCAGTGTAAGATAACTTTGCACAGTGCTATACTCTATAGCTAATTTGGGATATTTTTTCCTTGACCGCCAGCATCAGGTTTGAACCACAGACGGAGGTCATATTTGTGTTTCCCCCTGGAAATTGTCATTTACAAGGAATAGCTGACAGTGTGAAACCATGCACTGCATGTGAGCCCCCGGTCCCTGAGGCTGGAACACATGGCGGCTCTAATGAGCAATAACACATTAATGCCTCGGATTTAAGCCACTGTCTGAACGCATTTACAGGCTGCCATTTAGCTGGCTTCCTCTAATATACCTGTCGTCATGAAGCTAATGCCTGGCTCCGTTCCTGCCTCTGACCGGCCTCAGGTGACAGCTCAGAAAATGCCCACCCCCTTCCCTCCCACTGTTTATTTTTCCTGATTAGCATCTGTTGGTCGCCGGTCCAGAGTGTTGCTGGTGTTGCACGTGATGACACCACAACAGCTGTCGTGCTGCAGTGGAAACCAGAAATAGTTGAAATCTCAGGGGGAGTGGCATACCCTCTATGTGACACTGACTTCTCTGGAGTGGGTGTTACAAGTCTCCCAGCTACCACAGCTGGCACCGTAATGGAGGTCATCTGGAGAACTGGAGTTCACTCATGGTTAAATACACAGAGATGTCTCAAAAGTACATCATGGTGAAAGTGTATTTACTTTTACATTTATTCCTTTAACTTTAAAGAACTGCGTTATTTTTAGCCCTGGAGTTCAAGCTTCCTGACTACGCAGATAATGAGACAAGTTAGACCTCATCAAGTACTTATTTAAAGGTTTTATGTGTGGAAAAAAATTACTTTATTTTACCCATTTTGCTGCAATATAAATGACTGAAGTGAGATTAACTGACTGAAAACTATAAAATCAGATTAAATTTAACTGATTTTGAAACAGATTTTTTATGTTTTTCCTCAGGCAGAATAAACTACAGTTGAAAAAACTGTTGTAATTCAATTGAATACTCAGCATAACACAAAATCTCAATAACAAACAAAGTAAAGACATTGGTGAATGTCCACGTAGTAAACATATCCATGTAGTGCACACTGCATTTAAGTGCAGAGTTTCCCACTGTGGGTGTAGTTCCTGGGAATTATTATTGTGCTGACATTTGAACCATTAACAGTAAAAAAAAAATAACAGAAAGTTACTTGGCATAACATAGCTTGATGATGTGTGTATTATCTGCAGCAGTTTCAATGAGGGATAATTTTGAATAAATTCTTGTCTGGCGGAGCTGTAAATTTGGTTTATTTCTTAATTTTGCTTCTTTGGTTTGATAAGTGCTTCACAGAAGCATGTATTCTTTCTAATGAAATACTCAAGCTGATATAGAGCTTAATAACATACTCATCGTGTCCGGAATTGCGATGCTGATAAGAAGCCAGAGAGTCTTTTTTCTTTTGTTTTCTTTCTGTTAGTGGATAATCTGCATTATCCTATATTACTTAACGCTATCCTGCAGCGTTCTGTAGCATATTTACCTCTTCTTAACTATCCCGCTTTCATCTTCTTCTTTCTAGTTTCCTCTCCTCTTTTAATCCATCTCACAAGTGCTCACTTAACATATTATAGCATCTGTGGCCTGCACTAGAGGGATAAAAGGCGATGGAAGAGCTTTATATGCAGCTGGCACACTTAAGTTCTTCTAAACACAATTGCAGAGTGACTGTGAGGTCAACTGTGCTCAGATCAGTATAAAAAGCAGTTAGTGTTTCACTTGTTCAGTATCAGTGTCTCAACATTAAACCAAGGTCAGTCAATCACCAGTTTGCCCTGTTAACATGAGCGGATGATTCTTGGAAGATGGATTTCTACATGAGTTCATCATGGTTCAACTCTGCATGTTTGTCAAAGTATTATATTAACCCAAATCCTACATGTGATCATTTAGGCTTGACTGTCATCTCAATAAGTAGGGCGACTGTATAGACGACACAGTAAGTGTTCTCACATCACTGCAGTGTGAAACCAAAGCTCACTGCACTTTGGGAGGCCAAAACAACAACTATTAACCATCACTATACACCAGTGTAAACCCAGAGACAGATTGTCTTCCACTCTCTGCACACAGCATCAGCTGGATTCACTCACTCAGTGAGTCATAACCCGCTCGGGTTGAAGGTGGGTAACATGATGTCACCACAAAGTACGTTCGAGGAATATTTTAATATTAGCTTTGTGGCATAGACACTATTACGGAACTAGTCAGTAAATTACTCTCGTTAGCTCCATCCATCCTGGATTTTGCAACTAAATATCACTGTTTGAATGCTGGTGTGATCAAGAAAGTACAGCTTGTACATGCCCACACAGTCCTAGGAAAACGTCTAATGAGGCAAATGGGAAAATACCTGTGTGATTGTAACAAGGATACATGTGCAATCACATAATAATCACAGGAACAGACTAATTAATGTGTAAATAACCTGCTGGAAGGACTGAACTAATGCTGTAGTGATGTATTTGCACCTCCATGAGGTAAACTGGTCCTTTTTGTTGATGACTGATTAAATTAGCAGGAACATTTCTTATTATTTTCACACATAGTTGATTAAAATTATTTCGGTAGAGAACTACAAGTGTGGATTAAACACAATTGGAATTCTAACTCACTTCTGCTGGCAAATAAGTTAACTTTAAAGCATCATTAAAATGATGATTTTTCATGAATCTGCTGCTACGAAGACGTGATCGGATGACGAGTCAGGGAATACTGTGCGCAGGCACTTTCTGTACGGATGAAATGAGAAAGCTGGACAGAATAATAATAGTGATGTTAGAGCTGTGCTACACTTAGGGTCAGGGAGTAAGTAATTACATGGAGGGGGAATAATCTCATTACTAAAAAATCATAGCCGTTGCAAAACCTCAGTCAGGTCTTTAAAAAATAGATAATTACTTGTTAAATACTGCAAAAGGTTATGATGAGGAAAAAAGAGATCAGAATGTAAGATTAGTCGTAGTGATATAATGACAATGGTAATTCAAAATTATAGTCTATTTAATGCCTGCAGCAACTGTCTGAGACTGGGAGCAGATTACAGAAACATTAACTTCTTTCCAGAGGCAATTTATCTTACAGCACAAGTTAAGAACACATTGTGATTAAGGCTGCAGTCACATATACAATCAGTGCGATCGGGGATGGTGCAGTGAATGGTGAAGTGAATTGCCTCGACTCAGTTCTGATATATTTTCTGATGTGGTAATTAAGGACACAGAGATATATGGGGTGTTTAGAGCCAGATTAAATGTGCACAGCAGCAGTCACAGAAAAGAAGATCTTTTTGGAAACAACCCAAAGTACTGCTGTGTGTTGTAATGCTACAGTGTGTTTGGTGTATATGGTGTTTGTGTCTTTTATCAGTCGCAGCAGGTCAGTCAGTGACTCCTCAGGTTTGATTTGCTTTGACCCCAGTGCCCATTTCCCTGAGAGAGACACTGAATCCACGCTGCACTGCCAAACCTCTGAGATGCTGTTCTGTAGTCGACATACCACACTGACCTGGTGTCAGCCTGTGGATCCACAGAGAATCAGAAATAAGATCATAAAAAAACAGGAAATACAGAGTGAGGAGGAGGTTCACTGCAGTTCCCATCACTCCAATTTATTCACAGCGGCTTTAATCAGATTTTCTGGGTCAAAGGTTTTCATAAAATTGACTTGTTTGTTAGCATCATGCATAATAGTGGCGTGTCTACATATTTCAACTCTCTCTCCTGCCAATAGTTTTCATACAACTAATTTGCAACAGCAGCGTTTGTTTGATATTTAATGCCACCTGAATGATATTTTTTATCAACATAATGAGGAAATGGAAATGAACGTACGTGTCTGCTAAATGTTCACTGACGGCACATAATCCAGGCAGCAATT
The DNA here is from genome assembly GCA_903364295.1 of Serranus cabrilla. Taxonomy (NCBI): domain Eukaryota; kingdom Metazoa; phylum Chordata; class Actinopteri; order Perciformes; family Serranidae; genus Serranus; species Serranus cabrilla. Next base: position 361,979 of record CAFUXE010000393.1, read on the forward strand.
CCATTTCCCAACAGAACATAACTGGCAAAATAAATGAGCAGTATATAAATAGAATTTCAAGATGACAGAGCTGCATGTTGGAGGAATATCTTTTTAAATGTAGTTTGCTCAAATGGTTGGCCATGGTTACAGGAAATTAACTCCTAGTCTCTGTTACAGTTAGTTTAAATTATGGTGCTCGTTCTTATATAAATATTGAACTTCATTGTACGTCATTATAATTCCACAGATTTGTCGCTTCCAGGTGACTTTTCCAATAAAACTTGATATTTTAAGCCTTTAAAATGAGAAATAAATAAATAAATTCACAGGTATCACAGTAATTATAATACAAAAGGTAAAATCATTTGGTTTATAGTTTTTTTCAACATTGCTGTCTTCAGCACATACCCAAATGAGATGTGTCAAGGTAAACTGAATGCAGTCATTATTGTGATTGGTTACACCTGCATATTAAGGACCATGCACAGGTGTTTCCACTTACTCTGACTGATTAGGCCTCTGCTCAGGTCCAATTTGGGAGCAACTATATTGGGATTTACACAAGGTCAAAAAAGAAGCACTGCAATATTTTGTCTTGAGCTAACTGTCCGTGTGCTGCCTTGCACATCGTCACATTTTAGAACATATTATGTGACCTGTTTCATTACATAACATTTAGCATTAGGGACTACCATCGCTGGAGAGCTAAGCTGAAGTTACACTTTCTACCACAGGGGTCTTACAACTACTGGCAGCAATAATTAGACCTGTTCTCCAAAACAGTGTACAGTAAAGTATATATAATCAAAGTGACAACATCATAGAAAACACAGAGTGCACAGTTTAAGTTTCCCTTGAATTATTGAAGCTAGCCAGGAGCCAGGATGTCGTTATAAAAGTGATTGTTTTGGGTTTTCAGCACAAAGCTGACCAGAAACATATGCATACTGCACATTCATTTTAATTAGAAAATGTGACATTCAGTCCTAGATCAGAAAATCCAAATGGACTATGATGTTTATGTGACTATAATTTTGGAACATTGCACATAATTGTATTCAGTGAATCACAGAAGTCAATCAGCAAAAGTTATTGAAAACACCTGTGTTGGTCTAAAACTTTCCATTTCAATGTAAATGAGAACTGGCTCTCATTTGAGCTACCTGCATAAATAAGGTTAATAATTCTCAGGCTTTGTGGCAAAATCCCTGAAAAATGGTCAGGTAGACCTCACAGCTCGGCAGACCAAAGCATTTCTTTGTTACATACACACAAATAAAGATAACTCAACTTTGGTCAGAAAATATGCTCTTATGGAGAGTGACTTGATTTGCAGTATTACTTGAGACCTGGATTAAGACTTATCTTTCAGACTACTTGTTGCCTAAGAGAAGACATTTAGAGACAGCACCGGACATTGAACTGGATAAATAGAGGCTACAAACACAATGTGTGTGTCTTTAAGGGGAGTTTGTCTTTCAGCTGTTTCAACAAAGGCCAGAAATATAAACGAAGCAGCAGACGGAGGTTCATTACAGCACAGGGAACCAATTGGCCACACTATCGTTTTTCCGATAGCGTCTGCTAACCACTGCTTTGGGTGATTATAGATTTATCTATCTTGACTTCCTCCTCACCTCTTCACACATCACAGACTCTTGCTAAATGTTTCCCTTTGGGGATGAATCGAGGGAGCTTGATAAATTGCGCTCATGCGCGGGAGGCTTTTAACTGATCTGTGTGAGCGTCAGGCCACAGAGTCACCGGAGCATTTCCAATGGTTCCCCCATTATGTTTATGTCAATAGGTCGTTTATTATGTTTATGGCTTTTATGTATGCAGAGTCTTCTAAAAAAAAAGTAGTTCCATGAAGATCTATTTTCAAATGAGATATGAAGAGCATTCACAAACATGAGAGCTACTGCTAAAGCCTAAATATTGAACAAATCTGCAGAAAAAGCTGAATTTATCATTACATTTTATTAATGTGGCTAATATAAAAGGTGGATAAAGTTCAATATTATATCTGAAGAGCCAGATATTGTTTCTCTGGAGTTGATGGAGACCAAAACTGAGCTAAAAGAAGATTATATTATGTCTATTATGTCCTTTATAAGCCTGTCCAAAAGAATACTCCATGTCTGCTGAATGTGTAAATAAGCAACTCTCTAAAAACTTTAAATAATGCAGCTTTGAACGGTCGTTATTATATAGCAGGATCTTTTACATTTGTGAAATGAGAAAGTGAAAGTGAAATCGAGTCATGGATATGGTTCCAACAGTTTGGGAAAGAAAAGAGAGAAGAAAGAGCTCCACTTTCTTTTTCCACTGCTGACGTTTAATATTTTAGGAGTCCAATCATCTCTTATGTTACTATTTTGAAACCAAAGATAATTAAGGGCAATCATTTTCACTTTAACTCTAATTTAGTGTAATAATGAAAACCTTGTTATAGAATTGAAAACCTTCATTTTCTCTCTTTGCATTCTTCCTGCAGAAGAAAGACTCGACCCTCCTCCTGCTCCCACATCGCCGTCGCCTCCATTATGAAAATTACTCCGCCTCCTCCACTCCTACTTATCCCCGTCTCCCCCCACTTTTCTCCCCGTGCTGCTGGCTGCCACTACACCTCTCTCATAATTCCTCGTGCTATATGGCTGCCGTCAGGTGATGAAATGGTTTCCTTGACCAGAGCGGGGCCTGGCAGTTGTTTTAGTGTTTGGGTTTTAGCAGAGCAATAAAGCATCGCTGGCTAACCCCGGCTGACAGAGAGCGATATCTAATAGGCCTGTCGCTCTTGTGCCAAATCGCTTGCTGCATTTCAATTAAGGGCTCTTCAGGGGCAATATCAGACATGGAGTGTGCCGCTATTAACACATTCATGCACACACACGGTTCAGCTCATTATTACTTTACATGAATGTTTGTTTCACTGCAGAAGATGATGTATGTTTAACACTAGAAGTTTATGCGTGAACAATACTGTCCTTGTTACCCATTGCAACAAACAGTATACCCTCACTAGGAACTTCATTAGGTACACCTGTTCAACTGCTTGTTCAGCAAATATCTAATCAGCCAATCACATGGCAACAACTCAATGCATTTAGACATGTAGACGACCTGCTGAAGCTTAAACTGAGCATCAGAATGGGGAAGAAAGGTGATTTAAGTGACTTTGAATGCGAGTATTTCACAATCTGCTGATCTACTGGGATTTTCACCTCAACCATCTTGAGGGTTTACACAGGATGGTCAGAAAAAGAGAAAATATCCAGTGAGCAGCAGTTGTTGATGCCAGAGGTCAGAGGTCAGAGCAGAATGGTCAGACTGGTTGGAGATGATAGAAAGGCAACAGTAACCCAAATAACCACTCGTTATATCCGAGGTGCAGAAGACATCTCTGAACACACAACACGTCCGACCTTGAAGCAGATGGACTACAGCAGCAGAAGACCACACCACCACTTTATTAGGTACACCTTGTTAGTTAATAAAGTGGCCAAGGAAGTTATGTGCACATCTCTGTGACCTAATATGTTCAGAGAGTTTCTCCAGCTTATTTTTTTTAGCAATAAACTCAGCATCATGAAATCCCACATGTAGATCCTGACCTTTCTGCTTGTACCATTCTCACACACAAAACTAAATTCTCTTTTGCTGTCAAGCTCACAACATTATTAGCCTAAAGGATACCACACTGTATCTAAGGA
>CAFUXE010000393.1:368761-399731 GCA_903364295.1 Serranus cabrilla
TTTTTTTTTTTTTTTTTTTTTTTTTTTTTTTTTTTTTTTACAAAATCCATGCTAATTAAAACCTTGTTTGACAGAGAAAGCTGACTACTCTTATGTGGATAATTTATAGAGAACTATTGCTCCTGCTAATTATCGAAGAACAATATGTCAAATCTCCCACAGAGCAATCTTAAAATAATTTTATCACCCTCAGCAAAGACTCCGCTACCAACTTCTCCCGCTCTGTCGGAAAACTGGGATAAGTGTTATAAAAGCCCTGAGGCGAAAAACTCTCATAGCCAGAGGATAACAGGATGAGAATGTTTCCTCCAAAGCACAGAGATACTGTGAAGAGCAAGCCAAATACAGGAGGGCCAATTAATGCATAGGAGACATACCTAAAAATACACACACTTACACTTACACCCACCAAACAGGCTGCTTATCACAGGCTGCAGAGGAAGATCAAAGTGGCAACAGCGTGGAGAGGGAAGGTATGAGATTGAGACAGAACTCGGAAGTACGATGCATGATGTGGAGCAGAGAGAGAGAGAGACGAGGATAAAGAATGGAGGAGAGGCGAAAGAACAAGAGGAAGATTGATAGGGAAAAGAGAGAAAAAGAAAGAGACAGAGAGGCAGAAATGAGACAGAAATGAAATGCTCAGATCTAAACCGTCAGAGGGAGGCAGGCACAGTCAAAGATTTAAAAGCAGGAGTCTTGAATTTCGGTGTGATGGATAGAATAACTCCCTTGAGTAGAGAAAAGATACAGTTAAAGAAAAAAAAGACAAGGGCTGATAAAATGTTCAGAGTGCAGAGAGAGGAAACAGGAGTAAAAAGCAGTGTGAGGTAGATTGTGACAAGAACTTTGAAGAGGACTTAAAACAGGCGGCATAATGAAGGATCTGATATGGAGAAAAAACCTTAAACATCAACGCTTTAAACTGCAGGTTCGAGTCTATCGCTGGAAGGGACAGGTGCACTTCAAACATCTGTTCTGAAGATATGTAAAATAATCCTTGTAGCAACTCATCTGCTGGTTTTATGGAGGGGTCTCACAGAGAAGTCCAGGCTTCTCTAACCACTAGCCTGAGAGTTGTTAATGAGGCCAGTGAGCAAAAAACATGGCCCGATTTAACCACTAGAGGGCAGAATGAGCTCAAAGCACCCACGGCCCACATGCCATGTTGAGTCCCTTAGATCAGAGCTTCTCCACTGGTCTGGCTCTGGGACCAACCATCACCCCGTAACAACAAGTTACCAGTCCCAAATCGAGGAAAATTTCAACTTCTCAAATGCATTTAATGAAAAGATGCAGCAGTTTGAGCCTGAGATAGTTTACAACATCACAGTTTAATGATAAAGGGAAATATTCCATTTATCATTAAACTAGCTGCATCTTAATTAAAACACAAAAAGCGCATCTTAGGGACACAAGGTAATACAACACACATAAAAATACAGTAACTTCAGCCTTTTTTCACAGACACAACAGCTGCATGCACAGACGTGAAATAAAAAAGTCCAGCTATCAAGAAGTAGTTTCGAAAAGACTCAAATTCCCGCCATGCTCAGTCAGCATTTGAAAACAAGCAAATAAAACCACAGGTCCACTGAAAAGGGGTCCGCGACCCATTTTTGGGTCCCGACCCACCAGTTGAGAATCACTGCCTTAGATAACACCAAGCTATTTGGGACCAGGCTATTTCGAGGAACAAAAATAATTCATTCTTAAAGTTAGATCACTGATGTTTGGAATGTTTGCTTCAGTGTAAGATCTCCAGTCCTGCTGGTCTCTCTTTCATCAACTGTTTTTCATCAAATGTTCTGTATCAAGCGATGGAGATCGAGCTGTACCCAGAATGCTGTTCAGCAGTGCAACAATTAATAAGGGTCGCTTCTCTCTATACAGTACCAGTCAAAAGTTTGGATACACCTTCTTAATCAATTTCTTTATTTTTATATATTTTCAACATTGTAGACTAATATCAAATACATCAAAACTATGATAGAATAAAATCAATCAAAATGACTTTATTAATCCCCAAGTCAGTACGTATGATGGAACACATATGGAATTATGTAGTACATATATTTTACATTATTTAAAGTAGCCACATTTTACTTTGAAGGTCTCAAACACATGAAGGTAAGAAATTCCACTAATTAACTGTTGACGAGAATTTGAAGAATCTAAAATATAAAACCTTTTTTTGATACTACATAATTACATGTGTTCTTGTTGAAAATAATAAAAATAAACTATTGAATGAAAAGGTTAGACATTACATACTAGAAATATGTCCCATAGTTCTTAAGAGCTTGCATTCATGACTGCGCTGCCCACTGCAAAAGATCGATTTTCAATCATGTCTTTGTGCTTTTCATAATACCGTCCTGTATACTCAGCACAATAACAATGATAATAGAACAATAACTGGATAGCTCTGCTTCATCCAGCATGCTCTTTTCTGTCTTTCTCCGTCCACCTGATCATTTTTGTGCCTTTCTGTCATGTTGCTGAGCCTCTCCCCACTTCAACCCATAAAGATGATGGCCCCTGTATTTTTCTTCTGTGCGGAGAGAGAAAAGCAAGAGGCTCCACTCTTAATGCCAGCCAAGCAGAAGATAAAGAATAAGGGCGGTTAAGCTTTGTCAACACAGAGACACAAAACTCAGAGAGATAAAACAGAATGGAGAAAACATAAAGCCTGGACTGTGGATATTATGTGCAGTTCCTGGGAGACTCTGAGCCATGAAGCACACGGACAGGAAATTAAATATAAAGGAAGCTGGAGAAGTAACCAGGCACTCCTCAGGTTCACAAAGGTAAAGAAGGACAAAGCAAATACTTTGTTTATATTTTCTATGAACATCAGCTCACAATGCTGCTTAGAATGCTACTGACTGTTTGAAAGCTTTCATGAAACCCAGTTAATGTAAAAAACTGCTTAAGCTGCCACAGTTTTGTCTTTAGTTAGGTCTGTTGGCCTAAAATCCCACTCTTAACGTATTCTCTTGATACCCTTCTGCGTTTTTCATTTTCCGTGCTTCCAAAATGACCCACACTACCCTGAATTTATTACTCATCGTCCTGTCATTTAGGAGGTACTCTGGCGAGGTGCACAGAGCAGCACAACAGGTTTACAGACACCACTCACAGTTTATATGTTTGACACTTTGTTCTTACAGTTAATAAGTGGGTATTGCAGCAAACGTGGTTACACTGAGTGTTGAGGCGTGTGTTTCGTGACTCACCTTCAGTTGAGATAGTCTGATGCTGTGGCTGGTGCTCCCTGTGTAAAGCTAACAAAGTCTTATTTTGACTTGAAAGCCTTGATTTCCTGGTTTTCCTAACCCACCACAACATGTATGCAACATGACTGTTGGGTCCCCTTGTAGACTCAGGTTACACTTCTTTATTGCACTGGCTGCTAATCATCCTATGAGACAAACATTATCAGGGGTGTGTACAGGAAGTAGCCTAGGGTGGCTCAGGCCACCCCTGAAATCTGATTGGACACCACAGGAGCTCCCCCATTATCCTTAACTATGATTGGTTATCTGCCTGGTCAGAGGCGAGACTTTAGTTAGAAGCAACTGTCTTGAAAAAATATGATAAACTGTAGAATGCTGCAGTGTTAGTCATTAAAACAGATTAGTGGAGACAGAAATAATAAATTAATGCTATTCTGGTGTGTTTTTGCATGTGCACACTCTTGCTCATACTTAACAGGTAAAAACAAATGTACTTTTCTTCCCTATATTAATTTCCCAGGGCTGCCATGATGAAAATGTTATGATTTTGTGAGTGCAGAAGCTTTGGTGAGCCCATCTCATACATTGGCTGCTACCTTTTCAGTTTCCATCCCTCTGTATGAAACCGTCTCACACCAACACACAGTTACATACCTGGTTGCACACATAGTACCTGCTGAGGGCCGATGTTGAAGTCCATCACTACCAAAAGCCTCGTCAGAGAGAGTCTTCCCCTTGATCTCTCCCACTGAGGAGGAAGATAATGGGCCAGATCACATGATCTGATCACTACAGCATGTGCTCTGATAAGCTCTGGCCTTCGCCCAACTGTTTTATCTGTATACCTTCTGGTGTCCTGACGCTCAATATATTGACGTCTCTGAAAAGTAGATACCTACTGGAATGGGGTTTTTTAAGAAGCTGGCCAACCTAATCCAGCAGATGCTGAAAATACAAAAAATATTCCAGAGAAGCAAAATGAGTCAATATCTGTCAGAACTGCCCTTGATGGATAGTTTTACACAAGCAATCTGATTGGTCAAAGATGTATTCCAGCTGTGTGAGTAATTCCCATTAAGCTAGCAGTGCTTCAGGGTGCTTTGATTACTTTGCCAGTTGTATTCCTGGTTTCCATGGGAAGAAGTTAGCGATCCGTCTTTCTGCTGGAAAGAAAACAATCCAGACAGTTAACCTGCAGCTGTTAACGCCACAACTGAGCTTATGAGTTGTTTGGTGGCGCCCATACTGTCCTGCCCCTTGTAGCTATCTGCATTATTGTCGTAATGAAAAACACTTTGAGATATTTTGGCTTTTATTAGTTCATACTAAGGCTGGAGATTTATAGCACCAATTAATTTGAAATTATTTGCAGCACTATTAGATTTTTAATTATCTCCTCAACATGAGAGAAATAATTAAAGATAATAATAATACCATGAGGCCACACACAATATCTGCATTGTTGTTTCTGTTGTCTTTGTTTTAAAATATTCATCCACATTGACACCTTTCATAATTCTGAGTATTTCTCATAGAGATGGTGAGAATATGTGCCAAATTTTTTGCATGATCCCTGAAGTACAGATAAAAGACAACGTGGGAAATCATTAATGAATCATTATTTCATTCATGAGAATAAATTAGAGACTCCACCAGGTGTCTCAACATATTATTTTAGAGCATTTTTATTTGATTTCAGCACTAGATTGGATTTCCTTTGGGATATTTTGCCCATTTTGAGAGCTAATTTATCTTGGAAGATCTGCTTGTTCACATAAATGTCACTATTTTAAAGGCAAAAGTCACAACAAATCAGGCTCTAAAGTAAGATTTACCATTCATATTTTTTAGGAACCACAACAGAGAATTGTTGGTCCCTTGAGACATTTCTTATGGAAGTTAGAAAACCCTTTTTCAAAAGCAAACCGGGCAACAATTGTCAAGATTTCATCCTTCAGTGATCAAAAGTAGTTGTGAATTTTTTCCGGCTGGTAGATTTCATTTGCTGCTGTCTCTCAGATAGATTCGCCTGGCATAACTTTGTACAAATATCCACAGAGCCCGGTTATCTTATCTGCTGATGACATGCACCCAGCACCCATCGCTTCCTGTTTTTATTTCCCAGTTTTACATTTTCAGCAGCTGGCAGATGCTTTTATGCAGCGCAGCTTGTCATGATTAAGCAGACACACCTCTCTGTCTGACCCACAGAAACCAAAATACCATTATGTTTTAATTGTATGCAAAATAATCCAACCAGTTTATATCATCATACCAAATTCAGATGGTTTGAGTGACTTCTTTTTTGTAATAGATCCAGTTTTCATTCAACTCAATATTTTGTTCAAGCAGCAAAAGAATCTATGATTTATTCTCAGTATTAAGGATTGAAGTTCTTTTCGCCATCCAAGATAACCGCCAAATTATGTTCAGTGTCTTCCTTCTCGCTTTCAATAGTTTCATTTCAAAATAAAATTATCACCCCTCCACAAAATTGTACTTTGACAGTATAACTGCTTGCTGAGAGATAATATTATTTGTGGAATATATTTTTGGCTATGCACTAGAGAGTCTCAAAATAGTCAATATTTGTTGAGTAAGATATCTTTCTCTGGGTGAATATAACTTGTTGGATTAATTCCTTTATGCGGTGGAAGTGCAGTTGAAAGATTTGTTATATGTAACCGTGTGTTTGTAGCACATTAACACTGTTTCTGCTGCAGCAACAGCTTGTGGCAGCCACTAATCAAAACTATAGTGAAAGATATGCATGTCCAACTCAGCCTGCCTTTCTCCCATTCTGCTTCCATCTGTCTCGTCACTCTCCAACTTTAAAAGACAACACATGCCACAATAAACTTTTTATACTTTTAGCTGTCCTGAAAACCCATCTCAGCATTGTTGTGTGACATTAAAGATTCACACACACAGGCGCTTTTTCTCCCTTTGGTGTTTCTGAGATTCTGGGTAATCATAGCACATATGGTTCCCACCACAAGTCATTACAAAAAGTATAAAAGTGCTTGAGGTTTTCTTTTTAGCTCCAATTCCCCTTTATTATGCCGATATGCTATTTGTGTCACACAGGGAGGAAAAGCAGTGGAAAAGCAATTGAAAATCACATTTTGTATGAATTCACTTACACACACTGATATATGTTTGCTTTCTTGTCTCTGACACTGCATGTGGTACCACTCCGCCATCTTTCAATTTGTTAAAGGACACAAGCAGAAAAATCTAACAAACACAGGTTGTCTGATCACATATTTGTGTGTGCATACTGCCTCCTTGTGGACAAGGTACTTCTTTTTTCCAGGCAATCCTGATACTGGAGACCTTGTTCACAGAAGACATTTTGACATGCCACAGTAATGAAAGCACAGGTGTAAATGGTTATTGGTTAATCCGCTTTGCTTTTAGCAGCTTTGGTTTCAGGGACCTGTAATTATGCATGCTGTCACTCTCACTGGGCCACCTGAACATAACACCTGTAACAATTGTCATTTTCCTGCTGAAACAAGTCAAAATGCCTGCTGAGAAAGGGGCATTACGCCTGTCAGTGCATCTCAGTACCATCTGATAAAAAAAAAACAACTGCTACAACTTGCATTTACATTTTATTTCATCATTAAAGAAACTGCATGTAACGCAGACAATGTGGTCTTTTACAGATAAAGTACGCTTCAACTATTGCTTAACACTTTAAGCCTATAAATATGTAATAGCTTAAACCACGGATTAACAGGTTGACTGCAAGTGTCATAAACGAAGATTCAACCTCTGAGCCTATTGTGATGGAAGTGATGCCGATAGTTACGCTGGGCGTTCACTGCAAAAATAGCCAGATAATAGAAGGCGTTCTGGTGCAAATACTCTCTCAATCTATCACAGAAAGAGCATCTTCATCACTTGAGCAGATCAACATAAAAGCATCAATCATAAAAATTAAAGTGACAGGGAGGCTTGGTACATAATTTGTGCTTTATTGACAAAAAGAGATTGTACAGTTTCGACTGTTGATTGCAAGAGCAGTGATCCATCACCTTTATGCAGGACACCTCCTCCCCTCATATTCTAGCTAATATGACTGAACGGCACAGTGCAAATTGCATTATCCATCTAACCACTGTGTACCTTTATTAATGGACAAGCAGCTGAAAACAACTGGCGGAAGGCGACAAGAGATTGGAAACAAATATGTTGATTCACGTGGCAGTTATGGCATTTTAACAGAAGGCATGACACAGCAACAGACAAAGATGTGAGGCTGTGATGAAGAGGAAATGGTCATGAGTGATAAAAAAAGAGTGATCTCTTCCTGTTTTTTGTGGTGTTTGCTCATGTGAAAATCATGCCACACAGAGCGTGCAAGGTTTCTGATGAACAGAGATACCAGTCAACCAAACTGTACTCTGATAACTAAAAAATTAAGTGTTCTGTATGAGCGTGAGAGAACATGTTGTATTCTGCCACAATGAAGACCATAAATGATTGATAGAGACTTCACCGAAGTCATAAAACAAAGAGGGCCAGCCCCAGGATTTCTGCATAGCAAAATCTGGGCAGTAGAATTAGAAGAGGTACCGAAGACAAGTAAAATAATAACTAATGAACAAGGAAAAAGTATTCTCCCCAACATAAAATTGGTGCATTCTCACCTCATCGATATTCAGTATCTGTCGTCATATACATGACTTAAGCACATGAACAGACGCCTGGCCTGAAGAGTAGTCACTTCTTTAAAATTATGCTTAATGTGCAGCTTAGTTTCCTTTAATTCAACATGTTCCAGGGATTTTACATCCCTTATATAATGCAAAATCAAAAGGAAGAGGCTATAATGCATTTTGTGCAAAGGTGCCTCAGGAAACACAGGTGACAGTTAAACAGTTGAAAATAAATTTGAACTGCATTATCAGATTTGGGTGAAAATTAGATTTCCATCTAATTTGTTTTATATTAAACACCAAGGAATATTTAGCCTTTGTATATTTAAATACATTTACCCAATGTTTCATTTTTTAAATAGTTAACAGAACTTTACTTACAGTAAAATCTAGGACAAACAGACCACTTTAACATGAGCGCTGGACATTGTTTTGGAATGACTGCATATATAGGTATCAACTTCTCCTAGATTGCTGCTTTGTTTGCATACTTTCATCTTTACAGCACAAAAGTATGCATGACACAACAAGTGCTTTGCGTGTCAATTTATATTCTTGGCTAACTGCTGAGAGAGAATCTATTATTAATTTCGGTGCAAATAATCAACTGTTATAGTTAAGCATTATATTATGATCTAAGGTCTTACAATTTTAAAGTGAGTATTAAAAATATTAAGACTGTATGCAAGAGGAAAAACAGAATCAAGTGTAGAGGGACCATAAGGCTGAAACACTCCGAAAAAAGACAAATATAAGACCTCTAATAAGCCAAAAATATTAAAAACCCAAGACGTCATTGAGAAACAAATAACATTAAAACAAAATAAAAAAAAAAAAAAGGGAATAACAGATAAAGTAAAAATCTCTCTATGCAGACAACAGAAAAGTCCTGAACAAACAGAATTATATCCCAAAGACATAATGCTCTCCAGTTGGCCTGTAAAGCAAGGGAAAGCATCAATCAGGCTCCATGACAAAGCACAGCATGTCCACAATGCGACTGGCCAGGCAGGAAGGCCAACTGGCTCTGTGGAGGTCTGGACATATTGCTCTTCTGAGCGTGGATTAGAAAATGTAGTCTCGGGTGATCTTGAGGGACGGCATGGCCTCATTGACATTTTGGTCCAGGCGGTGATACTCCACAGTGTTGCGGGAACAAAGACTATCCTTCCAGCGCCGGCTTTGAGCCAGCAGGAAGATCTGAGAGCAGGAAAAAAAAAAGCAGATAGAAATCAAAGTTATGTGAGAGGAGTCCAAGTGCTGATCAAGTAAAACTAGTTCATGGCTATTTCAGGCTTGCAAAAGAGCTGAAAGAATACATAATTTGAATTCTTACTTCAGCTGTAACACCCAAATTAACACGGGGCAAGTGGAATATCAAACCTCTCTCAACTGATTTGACAGAAAGAGAACTTGGTCCTCTCAAAAAGAAATTGTGGTGTTGTGCTACATATGATCTCATAAACTACAATATGTGGCATTTTATTTGAGAAGAAAAGAAGGCGGTGCTTGATCAGCAGAGAATATCTACTGTTTTTCCTAAATGGCTAAGAAGAGTCCTCATTGTTTCACTCCCAAATTCTCTTTATTTATACTACATTATCATGTTACATCATCATCCCTGGCCCAGCTGCCATCCTGCCAACACTCACCTTCCTCTTGTTGTGATAGGTGATGTAAACAATAGCCACCAGGAAAGCCAGGATGACCAGATGAAAGAAGAAGTGGGAGTCCTCATCTTCTGTGTTGTAGCTGTCTGCTCCCTTGAAACGGGTCCCCTCCATCCCGTCTGGCTGCGGCCTGCTCCCTGTCCGGTCTTTGACATTATTGTTGTCTTCATATACACCATCAAGGCTGTCAGTGTCGTCGCCCTCTCTGTAGGTACCATCCTCCTCATCATCATCGTCGTCGTCGTCCTCATCGGCATCGTCTGGGTAAATATCCCCATCAAGACGAGGCACTGGTCCTGTCTCAGTGGGCTGCAGCAGGTCTGGAACCGCGTACTGGTCTGTGACAGGGTTCACAGCAATGGAGGTTTTGGAGTCAGAGACAGGTGCTTGTTCTTTTTCTGTCACAGGTTTGGCCGGTTCAGGGGGTTTCACAGAGGTGTTGGGATGAGAAGGAGAAGCTGTGGTGACTTCAGGAGCTGCTGGTCCATGTGTTGCTGCAACTGCGTTTGGCTTTCCGTTAGCCTTATCGGGTGTTACGAGCCCATTGCTGACAGCTCCTTGCTGAGGTGTATTGTCAGACGTATCAAAGACGGTGGCTGGATCTGCTCCTTCATGCGCTTTAGATGTTTTTGGTACAAGGGCTGTTGTGATGTTGTCTTTAGGAGCCTCTGCTTGTGCTGTTGTGGAGTCATTATCAGCAGATGGTGCAGGGTTCTTGAGATCTGTTACTGCCTCTAGACTCTGTTGAGAGGGGGTAGGCCCTGCTGCTGTCTTCTTGTTTAATGTGGTCAAATTAAGATTTGCAGACGCGTTTCCACCCTGATTCTCTTGGCTTGTTGCTGTCAGGTAAGAGGGAATAACAATGCAGGACAATATTTCATTACAAAAATAAGGTTTATAAAATATTCCCTAAAACACACAAAAACATTTGTACACTTTCATCAAAAGTGACATGCTGACATACTGAGTCAATATAGGAATGAACAGAAAGTTAATGTTCTTCCATTTAAAACTGGAAGTAGTTCATATTCTTTTGCAATAGATATAAATAATGTCACATAACCACACCCTGTGACCGCACCAGCATCTATGGCTGTGGAAATGAACTTGTACTTCTGCTGAGCAACTGCCATCTAAAAGTGTTGAGGTAGTTAACCCTCCAGCTGCCACAGAAAAGCTGCACAGTGGATATTTGTACTAAACAGCCGCTTGTTGCAAACTTTCCCTCATTCCATGGGCTGAGAATGAGTGACTGTTTTAAGACAACTTCCCTCTAGTGATGAGTTATTGCATTATTATACGTCATAAAAATTGTCAGCCTACTACACAATTTATTTACTTCACTGCACACATTACATAACTCTCAATTAGATTGACCGATCCTTTAACATATGGCTTGTATATACATGTTTCAGTTTATAAGGTTGCAGTGTAACAAACAGCATTTCAGTTTAATTAGAAATTATTTTGATTTTAAATGGATTTCAAATATTCTCCACAGTTTCAAACTGCATCTTTAAATTAGATCTGAACTCAGTCTCATGCATCTGGCCAGCCATCCTGAATCAAAGACACCATTTAACCAACAAGTGTCAACATTATTTCATCATGTGGGACTTGGAGGCGTTGCTTAGGAAGGGACGGGAGGAGAACACTGGGGACTAGAAGCACAGGGTAGGACGTCCCCATGAGAAGAAAGGGACTATTCATACGCATGGGCCATGGCCAGCATAAATAATCACTGAACAGGAGATCTTTGTGGAATAGACCGGTACAGACTGTGCAGCATGAAACAGCAAGTAGAAAAGTCAGCCATTAAGTCTAAGCAGCTGGGTCACACTTGATAAATGTCCTAATATTTAATTTTATTGATGATATTTCTATAAATTACACATCTCATTGACAAGTAATGGTTGATCTTTCTCTACTCTGGTTATTGTTAGTCTTTTTGCTAGTTTTATTCAGATAAAAGCCATGAGATATGTGAGTGACGCCCATACTGAATGTAGTCATTAGCAGTTGGCAGTAAATTTAGACTAGGGCTGGTTGAATATTCTGTCAACAAGTTAGGCAGCTACACAGCTGTCATAGCTGTTTGTATTTCAAGCTGAATAAATACTAAGCAGGTATGTGGATAATCAAGCTGAACTTCATCCTCCCTTTGCATAAACATTTGTTCAGTTCCCGTCCCTGACAAAACCCAAAAGGGCATCCACAGTTACAGGACAGCACACTAATGAAATGTCATGGTCTGATTTCATATAGCCATACCAAACATTAGAGGTCATGTAACTTTGAATGCTTCAGAAGAGGAATGTTAGAAAAGAGAAATGTTAAGTCAATAAATGCTGCAATCCGATACTGATTTGATTCTAAGCTACATGGAGATATTGTAGGGAATAGCTCCATTAGTAATGGCAGATTACAAGACTCGTGTGACAAATATCAATGCATGACTTGCCTGTCTTGCTTCTTACATATATGAAATTGATGTGGATAATAATTTAATGTCCATGTGCATCTCTAATGACAATAATACATGAAGAGATAAGCTGTTATGAGTCAGATGTAAATTATGGCTTTGGCAGAGTTATATCATGACAAAGAAATAAGGCAGAGACTTGATTTTCCCTGAAACACAATGTTGTAACCTGAGAGTTACTCAAACATGCTGTTAACATGACATAGATCTCCATTGGAAAATAATAGAGTCCGCAAGTAAAGAAATCAACACCACTGACCTTCTTACAACAGCTTTAGGCCAATGAAATACAGAGTCAAAGTCCATTAATGCCATAGAGTCAGCCACTGAGAGCATGTGTAGACCCTTCACTGTGGTCAGTGGTGGTAAACTTCAAAAGGTTTTTATTTAATTAGCTGTGGCGCTACTGGACTGACAGGGGGTTAATTACCGGCTCAGATATATGACAAGGACATCTGTATCCAGTCATTTTACCTTACCACCACAAATCAGCGCTGCTAAAGAGTCCCCACGGGGCATCGCAAAGCATACTCTTTAATTACTATGCCATTTTCACACGGGTTATTAGACATTTAAGTGAATTGGTAGATCCAAAATGGGTTGACGCTGGCAGTAAAGTCGTAGTCAAACTAGCATAATAACAACATGACCTGCTGTTTGTTTCATTTCCTTGTTTGTTGGCAAGGCTGTGCTGGTTGAAAGGTGTCTGCTATGACCCTAATGCGTTAAAGTTATTAAAAACATTATTAAGACCAAGACGGGAAAGTTCTACAAATTCTTAATTTAATAACTTTATTAATAACATCGTGTCATGTTTGACGTTAGCGTTGTTTCAAGTGACGATACGGACGGATACATTTCAAAACGGTTAATGTAGCCGTCACACACTTAACTCTTTATATTTGGGAAATGAATTTGTTTAACTTTATCGGAGTACTTTTATAAGGACTCGGGTTTTTAAAAAATCTATTTTAAGACTTTTCCGGGACATACAGACAGCCTGTCATCGTCCATTCTCACCTGACACCGTTGCTAGCATTACGTACTAGCCTACTAGCTACAGTAACGTAAGCTACCTGACACTGGCTAGCTAACGAGCAGTGCTGTTAAAACCAGTCATTTTTAAGGTACTTCAAACACGGATATCTTACCTTGCGCCGTGGAATTATTTATCGGTAAAGACAGGCAGCCGCTGGCTAACAGCTGGAGCAAAATAACGAGAGAAAGAGCACAAATATTTCTCCTGCTTCGCCCCATCTTTCTGCACGTCGCCATGTTGATTCGTGAGTAAGTGAAGAGGCGTGGTTTCGCATGGCCACATCCAGGGTTTGTGAGAAACGGAGAAGTGAGTGCGTTTGTGTGAGTCAGTCATGAGGGTCTGAATCTGGTGTAACATGGGTGTAACTAATGTCACTTCTTCATAATGTCGTGCCTACTTCCAGTAACTTGAAATAGGCTACTTGCCTAGGGTAAGGGGCTGGTTAAACCATGGAAAAGAAGTTTCTGTCACTGTTATGGTGACAGCGTTTTTGTTCCTCATTGTTTGGGATCCACAATAATAACCCTATATACATTTGTGACAAATCCAAACTGAGATGGACACAGTTGTTTACCACAGCTCACCAACCTTACACAGGAGCTCAATGGTCAAGTCATAGAGGAGGCATATAATACCTCAGCACCACAATTGACTACAACCTAATTTTCAAACAGAACAGTGAAATAATCTCCAGAGGTCAGTATGGTCCCTCTTTCTAAGGAAACTCCAGGTCCACCATACCTTCTAGCTTTCTACAGGTGCTTCATCAAATCCATCATAAAGTATAACAGCCTGGGTTTGTGCTAAGTGTAGCATCCACCACAATCTTCTCAACAAAACTAATACATTCAACTATCCTTTGGCTGTAGATGCAGGTTATTCCCATTTAAGACCAGTTGGGCCATGCCAAGTTTGGTTCCTACTGGCATTAGTTATATTGGATGCTTGACCTTGTGTATTACTTATTTATGGACATTTTATAATATTTTAAGATGCACTTGTATGTTGTCGGCTTTTTCATAGTCATTAGTACAGTTATGTTTTGTACGTGCACTTGGGTTTTTTACACACATTAAGTTTCTAATGGAGTTATTTAAAGATTTAAGTAAATAGACAAAATAATTTATATTTGTTTTGCTTGCCAAGGAGTTACCTACAAAGTTATCTTACATTGATCTCACAAAAATATAGAAAAACCTTCCAACTGAAGTGAACCTTCAGATAGTTACCATGTAAGCTGCTTCAAAACACTTTATAAATTAGCTTCAGCGGTCGCAAATAGCCCGCTAATTGTTCAAAAGCATTTCCACGGAATTAAAAAATAAAAAAGTGGAAAATATTCTTCACGTGATGCAGTTTATTGTGTGACAAAAGACAAATACAATCACAAACTGGCTCAAGACGTTCTTTATTTAATTCAGGGAATGACAATACTGTCAAATACACTAAGCATGATTCCCATAACCAGTTGTGGAAGACTACCATTCCCTGTCCACTGTATTTATTAACTTCATCCTCCCTCAAAGAAGCACTGTAACTCTTATCCAGAGAAGTGTAACTTGGTGCATGAAAGATTTCCCTTCCTCTGCTCGACCAGGAAGAATTGACAGTTCTTTGCCTTCGTAAGACTTCATAGGTGGAATAAACTATGCAAGACTGTCAATAAAATAATATTCTTTTTACTATATGTAACAAAAGACATGTTTCACACCAAATGCACAGACACAAAAAACAAGTGAGACGAAAACACAGAAAGTCCACATTGGGATAGTGTCTCTTTGAGCTAATAACAGCTGCTTACATCAGGGACAACTAACCCTTCCCATTGTATAATATATCAAGACAGACATAAGAGCTCTCCGGTGCAGAAGTGTGAAAACTAAAGTTATTTCACCACTACAACTTTTGAGCGAGGAGTGCTTAATGGTGCTATGCAACAGCACCATCTGGTGGTGTAACTACAAATGCACGCTAACTGCCCTTTCCCATTTGATCTGCGTTGGAAAGCACAGTGACACATGTTAAACACAAATTAAAGCGTTGTGTATGAATGTAGTGAAACGACAAAGAGTGAGGTCAACATGACTGTACTCAACGCTACTTTTCCCTTCCAAGCTCCACAATTCAAGATATATCTTTCTGCTAAACGTTGTAGTTTTGTTCTGAACTCAGCTCTTTATTTTCAAAATATAATGTTCCCTTGAAGTGGTCCTTTAAAAGTGGCAGATCGTTGCAAGAACGATTCGACCTTTATGTTGTCTTGCCTCCAGCTGTAGCATGTCTTGGGACACAGAGGTTTTGTGAGGGCTAGCTAATCAATAAAGGATTTGGATTTTTTTTTTTTTGGTGGGGAATGCGTGTGTGCTGGGAGGACTGGATTGACATGTGCCTCATCCTCCTATGCCTGGAACTCGAGGCCGAGACCAAGCTTGTGGCCACCAGCGTTGATGTTCTTGCCATCAAGGAGAGCAGAGAGTGTCAGCTTGATGCCTGCACAAACAGATACAAACACATCAGGATAAACCATGCACAGACAAGGCAATTTAGTTAGGTACAGTGTGATTAGAGTGTAAATCTATAGATATTTTTTAAACTTAACAATTAAACAGGTTACTGACTAAACGGTTACAAAAATACTCCATTATTACATTACAATGTTGTGGTCAGCGTTTGCCTCATTTAAGCACGTCATATATACAGACTGCACTCACCTGGCTTCAGAGTCTGAGTGTAGCCCAGGCCTACGAGGCTGGAGTTGTTCACCTTTGCCTGTATGGGAAACACAGGTGAAAATCAGACAGAGAACAATAAATGTAATTTTTAAGTGCCACCACTAAAACAGTCTCATAACTATGTGTCATGTTGGAGATGTTATTGACATGTTAATGACAGCTGCCAGAAAATACATAAAATCTAACTAGCAACCTTTCCACTAACTGGCTCTGCTGCAAGTAGGATTTAAGGAGAAGCGTGATGGATATTAGCCTGGGCCTGCTCAATAAAGTGATACTGTCATCAAACAACACGTGTTACGCCACGACTACAACTACTACATCGACTTTCGGTTTAACTCCACTCACAGAGAAGGATGCATCAGGATCAATCTGATACTTTGCAGCGATGCCAAAGCGGGTGTTGCTGTTTCCTGCAGTCCAGGCCAGGTTGACGGCTGTCTCCAGCTGGTCATTCACCTTCTGGTAGATGGAACCACCAAACTCAGTGCCATCATTTCTGAGGGGGAAAAAAAAGATATATGATATTGGGATATATGTAAATGTTACAGCACAGCAAATATTTCCCTACAGGTGATATGTTCCCCTCAAAAGGATAAAATACAGTTTTGTGTTGTGTAAATAAAGAGAATACCTTACTTGGCGTCTAAAAAATATTTTGCATGTCTGTTAAAGAGTTCCTCAGGTGGGCGCACTGTCACTAATGTAAAGCCCACGTTATACTTGGTCTGACTTCACACAACCGTTCCTTCTGTAGAGTGAAACAGACAGGCTCGGCCAGGGGCACAGCAGGAAACAGGACTAACACTGTGCCCTGTCCTTCCCTCTCACACTGTCTGACACTACTCCACTCTGCCTTTTCACCGAGGCTCTTGATGCTTGCCAACCACTCACTTCGCCTCACTTGCAATATAGTAAATCCCATCACCTGGGTGTAAAAATAACTGCCAGGCACCTGGGTGATTGGCAGACAGCCAAATGGGCAACAAGTTAGTCAGTCAGACAAGGACAAGAAATTAAACTTCTGTTCAGTCAAGGTCAGTCGTCTGGACTTCACTTACAGCTACAACTCTGAGAATTATGTTCAAGTACAGAAAGAGAAAACAAACCTAAAATGTATAGCATAAAGCATAGTAAGCTTTGTATTAAAATAAAAATGTAAAGGTTCACAGCAGTGTGATTGTTGTATGCTATGACTGCTCATGGTGTAACCACATTCATTCAACAGAACATTAGATGAACACTCTGTGATACAATGCAGGGATCCTCTCTAGCATACTAATGACCACTGGCTGCTTTATGTAGTCTTACACATTCGTATGGAGCTGGAACTCGTCCGTCTTGAATCCAACCGCAAAGTTGCTCTGGGTGATCCTGTTCCTACCGGCCTCGAAGGTCATCTGGTAGCCGGCCAGCCAGCCCTCGTAGCCCACCACTGCTGCGCCGTGGATGGCTGTACCATTGATGTCATAGTTAACATCGCAGCCAAGGTTGATGTGGTCACACTTGTAGCCCGTCTTGACTTTGCCGCTCTTCTTGCTGCAGGAATGTCCAGGAGAGAGAGCAGGTTGTTAATGTCGGAGGCCAAGGTTTCCCAGAACTAGAAACATCACACTGCTGTGACAATGAAATACAAAAGAAACTGCAGTTTATCATGACTATAGACTGCACACATGCTTACAGACCTTTTTTAAAGGCAGTGTGACAAAAATGTCTAAAACAATTGCTCTTTCCATTGTGCCCTTTCTCCATCTACCCAAATTTAAGAGCAGCCCCATCACAGGCACTGCTGCAGGGACATTAGCATGACAAGTCAGCTGACTTAGAGGGATAACTAAATGGCAGTTTTGCAAGTACTGTACCTCACTGGTGCACTGGTGATTTAAAAGGACACATGTTAGGTCACTGTTAGCTAATTATTGTTTCCATCTATTCTGGTTTCACCACGTAGCTGTAAGGTACCAATTCAGTTGAAATGTAACATTAACTTACATGGTTGCTTGTTAAAATGTATTTATCCAAATGTGCTAACTAAATAGTAAAGAGCATATCTTTTTTTTTTTTTACATCAGCCTCTGCTGGCGTCATGTATAACCGGCAGATGTCACCCAGCCCACATGGGAAAAAGCAAAAAATGATCCAGAAACAAAATCATTTTCAGATCAACAGCTGACTCAACCTGGTGTAAGACATGAAATTATCTCATTATTTGGCTGAAGTTCTATTTTGCAAAGAATTTTGTAAATATATTTGATGTGGCTCTAAAAGCCCATTATTGAGCTTACCCGGTGTTTGGCGAGAAGGAGGAATCAAACGTCAGCTTCAGCCCCTTAGCCAACTGTGGAATAATTAACAAAGATATAACAAACATAAAAAAAATGTTTCGTTTAATCTAACTAATCGACTTTTGCATTAATTGCATAGCAGATGAAACTATAGTCTGATTTACAACAAGGCAACCCTACAGCACGTCACCAACCTGGTCTTCAAGGGTGATCTCGGTCCCCAGGGTGTTGTCGGTGTTCCACTTCTCTGTGAAGGTGAGTCCATGCTCCGCCCACTTGTACTTGGTCTCCAGGGATCCAGCGACCTTGCTGGTCTCAGTGTTGGCAGAGCCTGTGCTGGTGAACTCCTGCAGATGATGGTTTTTTATGTCAGAGTCATGCAGACAGGTGAGCCAGAAAAATTGCTATGTTAAAATCAATATATTGTTGTCTTGCACCAAAATATATCTTAATTAAGTTGACATAGGGCTTTAAACAGTTCTGTAGTCCTGTAGAACTTCCACCAGCACTGTCTGCATTCAACATTGTAGAACAGAAAGTTGATTCAAAATCCTGAGAGTGCATTTAAAGGTCAAGTAATCAATTTGACTGAAACCTCAATTAAAGTGAGACGTGCAGTATGTGTGATTGTTTCGACAAACTCCATTTGAAACAAAAATAATTATAAGTCAGGTAGCAGGTGCCAGGGTGTCCTGGCAATGATTAGGAGATCAGATAACCAGCCGCTCAATGATCAGCAGGAGCCTCTTAAGCTATGATAGGACGGCTGCAGTCTGCAGTGGCAGCTCTGATAATCTGATAATGACTGGCGACGACTTACCAGTCCATTCTCAGACTTTGTTTTCAAGTCCAGCTTGATGACACCAAAGCCTGAAACAGACAAAATTGAATAAAAGATCAAGATGTTGTCTGTATGACAATACAGATATAACACTCAATAGAAGCACTCAGAAACATTTCATTATTAAAATGGAACCAGCTTTTCTTATAACCCAAGAATCAGACTGCCAATATTATTAGTCCTAACCATGCAAAATTCTACTCTACACTAACTCTATTATTACACATTTAAAGAACCTTTTCTGACATTTCAAAAAACATTAAATCAGGACATTGACGAGTGTCTGTGAAAGAGCCATTTATCAGCCTCCAGAGTGCATTTAAAGTTATTTATATCCCACTGACTGAACGTGTGTATTGATTTGATGTAGATTCTGTGAGACCATTAGTGTTGTCAGTTATGAATAATAGCTAAAAGGCTGGTTAAACAGATCCTGGCTCGAGGCTACAGTCCCACTCGTGGCCCAGCCATCAATTGATTCACCCAACCACACTTCACACGACCCAGAGAGCTCCATGTTCATGTATTTTCTGGCAATGTACGACTCCTCACTCGTCCCAGCTTCCCCCTCACTAAACCTTCGACAAATGCAGCCATCCCTGTCCATCCTCATTCACAGCAGTGATTCAGCCATGATACATATGAATCAGTCTGCTGCAACCATCAGGGAATTCCCTTGATATTAATTAGAAATCATTCAGTAACCCTTAGAGCACAGCTGTGTGTATACACAAAACACAACCCACATCAACTCTAACTGCTGGATCTGCACTATTTCTCAACAATTGCTCAGCTAGTGGTAAGCTATTAACAGTACAAAAGTTGCTAGTTTGAACAATTTGCTTTCATTTGGCATTGTAGCCGGTAAACATTATGCAGAGGCTGGATTTGTACAAAGCCTGAGAGGAAGTGTTGCATCAGATCTTGCAAGAAATCTCCTTGATTACTTCACAGCACAATATTACAAGAAGGTTTTATTGGTAAAGTGTATCGAGTGATAAACCATTACATATTTCTTTCAATTGCAGGTGTTTTTTAGTTTTTTTTTAATGAAAAAAAACCCACCATTCTACCATTTCTACCCAATACAATCAAGCGAAAGAGAAAACCTTTGAATGTAGATGCTAAGATGTGTTTAGAAAAAGAAGAAGAAAAAAAGCATATTGTATAGCTGCAGCATTTCTGCTTTCTGAAAATATATTTTTACTATGTCGGATGTGTTTAATCATGATACAAATCCTGTTATTATAGGCTACACAGCAAACCCTTTCCTCCATATAATACTGCTGTAAATGTTGATGAAACAACAGAGTCCAGGTGGCTGCTTTGTGCTTACCGTATCCCTTGGTAAAAACATCCCTGGCAGACTTTCCAAGGTCAACGTAGGTGGGAGGTACAGCCATTATCTGTAAGAAAAAGTGGATGTTCAAGGCTGTGACGGTAAAAAAGAAGAAGCAGGAAACAGTAAAATACAACAGTCTGTTTGGAAAAATGGCATGATCCCTGTTGTCCTCTCTCTGTGCCACAGCTTGCAGTCACACAGCAGAGGGAAAGACCACTCTGTGGCACAGCAGCAGGCTGACAGATCGGATGTGAGGTGCTGCTGAAAGAGGGAGGCGGGAGCAACTGGAGGTCACTGATGGATAGGAAAGGTTCAAATGTGATGAAGTTATCAGCTTACATGAGCTACAAACACACAGGAAAACTGTGATTCTCACACCTACACACACATTCAATCAAACTTGCATTCCTGTGAGGACGGTGCTTGCATGAAGGTGTCGCATTTTGACACTAGCTGTTAATTTCCATTTTAGGTGTGCTTTTAAGGAACACTGTCAATGCATACATTCATCAATCTCTTCCCCTATGTCCATTCTTTTTCACACCACTTTACAATTAATATAATTTTGTCTTTTCTGAATCAAATTTGATGTTTCAAAGTGGAAGAAGCAAACTCTAGAAAGAACAATGAGGGCCTCAGACTGAAACACAAAGCAGACTATTTGCTAACTCTGGACTGGATGCAGTTTGTATGAACCTCTTTGTCCTTCATTTACCCAACACAGTCTGTGGTGCAAGACGTGTCTATTTCATCATTATGTATTATGGATAGATGTTGGTTCCATTCTTCAATAGCACAAGTTATCAAGCTGCAGTTGTTACGCAGGCCTTTGATAACATACATGTTCATATTGATATTAGATAGTACAAGAATTTGAACAGTTTTCCAGGTGAATAGAAACTTAAGGGCTAACAATTTCTCAATTAACATTTCATACATACAGCTATTCTACAGCACAGCCATATCTGTTTCTGCATGATAAAATATAGTTTGTGAACAGAACAATTCAGCAATGGGTCTCAAAATGGCATTTCTACTCATCACTGCAAAGTCACAAAGAAATGCATGAATTTTATATTACAATGACATTAATTAATGAAGGCTTGCTTTACCCTATAGAGTCAGCCTGTTTATTATTAAAACAATATGCCAATTATTTCCTTTGAGCCTGTTCAAACCAGTTTATTGGCACCCTGACCTGTTCTAAACAACCCCACCTTTTTGCTCCAGGTGTAATATGACTAACACATTTAATGAATTGTATTCCTGTTCACGTTTGGGCCCCTACATGTTCTCTGCAACCCGCCATTTCCTCCTCAAATGTTGGCCCCCTAAAAAAACAGTGCAACATCAGCTCAGTCCCCACGAACATCCATGTCTACCTCAAGCCCAGCCTGGACATCATGGCTTTGCTGTGGACATAAAGACACACTTGGACATGGACAGTAAGTGGACTAAAGACAGGCATTTGCAGTGCAGTTAACACATGCACAAATGGCATGCCCACTAAGCCTTTCACGCTGCGTTAACACACGTACACAGACTGCCAACACACCCCACTGCGCCTGTGTAGTTTTATTGCTTTCACACATGGTTACAGGCAGGAAATGTCAGATGCTATAGAGGACGTAGGACTAGGACAAACCTGAATATATGATAGCCTGCAAAATCTTGTCACTTAGGTGTACTGGGCTAAACCTTAATTACGTTAAGCGGAAGAAGGCTACAACTTTACTAAAGAAACCATCATTCCCAGAGCATGATGAGGACCACTCATGAAATGTTAGAGTTGACCTCGCATCCAAGTTTAGGATCCATCACTGTCCTCAGCACCACCTTAGTTGTAGTCTAAGTCAGGGGGATATAGCTGTTACTCAGACATACTTTTGATTTTAAAGTCCAGTCTCTCTAGAGTGAATACAGCAGTGGCCACTTGACCCAGACAAAGAGGTTATGAAGGCATTGAAGGCAGCATCTTCTTGCCCTCGCCTGCTAACAGATTAGCATTAGCTAGCTACCAAGGTGGACAGCGGACAAGTGTCCCCAGTGAGTAACGTTATAGCGGGTCGGTAGTCGGGGAGCCCGTAAAGTGTCAAGGCGGTAAAACCGTAAGCCAGCTAAGCTTCTTTATTTCCAGCTACCTGAATAACTGCTGACCACTGACAAATGACCGCACCGCAAGACGTTAGCCACCAAGCTAACAGCAGTCTGCTTGTAGAAACAGGCCTAGCATCTCTGCTGCACGTCGAGCTGCATCCGACTCCGGTTAAAAGTCAGTGGATGAGACGGACAACTCCGGGGTCCGGAGGTCAGAATCTACCGACTGATAGCAGTGACAGAGTCGTGCAACAAATTAAACGTCAGCTGTGTAGCATTTCAAGATTTGATACATAACGTACCTCTGTGTGTTCCTGTCGTGGCCGAGAAGGGGCTTGTCAACTGCACAAAGGGAGGAGAGAAGAGGGAGGTGGTGCGGCGTCACGTACGTTACAAGTCACGCAAGCAGCAGAGGCCCTTGTCATCGTCAAAGACACAACATTTAATTAAACAGCAAGATGGTTCACGCCCATTCGAGCCTGAGTGGCATCGGCGGGGAAAAGGTACTCAGATGAACTATTACCACACAAGCCATGTAATTTCCGTGGTGTCTTATAGTCCAACATTGAAAAAGTAGTGTGAAATAGTAAAGCATGTTTGGTCAAGTAGGCTAGTTAACTTTATTCCATTACATTTTATACTTAAGAATCATAATGTATTCACATGAGAAGAAATGTTTGACCCGTGTCTGAATTAGCAAGATTATTAGCTTTCATAGTCGGAAAAAAAACAGCTCTTGTTATTCTGAATTAATGGCATAATTTATTCAGAAAAAAAAAAAGTTTTCCACCAAAGACCCTCTCGCAGAATTCTGAGATAATGATTTAATTAATGTAAAAATATTCAATGAAAGCTTTTAACTTTCTTTTCTTTTTGTTCATCTCTGTGGTGAATGCCTTACAATTGCTTTTTAGGACTTCATTTCTGAGGGATTTTTCTTTAACTCACATTTGATAGCTATTTACTTTACAGAGTAGTATATCTTCTACAAAAAATAATAGTAAAATATGACTAATTTAAATTCTGCTAACATGTTAATACATAATAGTGATAAACCAATAATATAATAAATGATACAGGTAATTTTGCATAATTTATCCAACATACATTATAGCTTTACTAAATCTTGTTTAGTGGAATATATGATAATCTGTACTTTAAACGAAAAATATTGAATGACATTTATTCGTACCAGAGTATTTTGCATGGTGGTATTAGCCTAGTATACTTTCCTGAGAGATCTGAGAATATCCTCCACTGTAACAAAACCTAACACAACCGGTTGGATTGGCCTACATTTCACTTAAGACTAAAAAGTAGCCTAATGTACTAATTATCCCTATGATTTCCCATTCTTTGCCTTACATTACGTTAACCGAAAACGGAAATATCAGAACATGAATTATCTTGCTTAGCACCATTCTCTCTGGTATCGGCTGTTTACCTTGACGCAGGCGCAGTTTCCTCCGTGCAGCAGCACGCAAGTCCTCCCGCAGCATCCCCGAATGGCAATCCCGTTAACAGCTGACTGGAGATCAGCTATCTGCACCTGCACCGCAAACCTTCCCACATCGTGCCGTTAATAAAACTGTCCCGGGACAGAGGAGATATCTCAGCAGCTGTAATGTTACGTCACATCAGAGCAGGACAGGAGGACAGCATGAGCTCACAGTTGACCTCTACTGTTACATGATGAAAGTCATTCACAACCTGCCACCGTACAAAGCTTCATTTTACTCATGTTCATTTATTTTTATTTTTTAATATGATATCACAAGCATAAAAAGCTGAGGGCTGATTCAAACAGAAATCTGATTAAGTGATTTAAAAAACATTCACAAACCTTTTTTTTCATACTTTATTTACTCGAATACAGTTTTGATTCAGATCTTTTGATTTCTGCTACATTTCAGAGGCAAATAATGTAGCTTTATTTTACCCCACTACTTTTATTTGACACCTACAGATTCTAGTTAATGTCCAGGTTAATATTTAACATAAAAATATTATTAAATATAATTGGTTTCCTGTGTATAAGATGTGATGATTTTTCACATAATAATAATAACAATAACATAACAATAATAATAATAGAGAAGGCATTATTCTGCCATGATGACTAATTTTATTGTTGATACTTAAAGTCCATTTTGTTCATAGTACTTTAGTATTTAAACCCAAAGGTTTTAGTTGCAACAGTGTTCTAAACATGTAGTATTTCTTTTGGTTAAGTAAAAGATCAGAGTATATATTACACCGCAGTCTAATTTATATTCATTATTAGTGTGTTAAATCAGCAATAACCATTAGATACAGATTTACACTGCATCACTTTAGATAAAACATTATGGCTTTCTTTAGAATTGTTGATAATTTAAAAAAAAAAGTAATCATCATAAACTAGGTAAATTAACCAGACTAAAGTATTTTCAACATAATAACATTCATATGTATTAATAATTATATTTCTATAATTCCATTAATTTGATTAAGGACTCCCTTTTATTTTTTCAATACATTTAGAGTCTAACACACATTTTAAAGGCAGGTGAGTCTTATATGTGAAACAGTGGGTAAAGCAACTTTGTCTAGCTTTACCCAGTTGTTTTGCAGTTTTGTCTGATTTTGTGTGCAGGATTTCGCAGAAACAGCAGTGTGGTTGAGTTAAGGGAACACTGCCAAAACCTGAAGGCACTTCCTTTGCGATGTGACATCTGGCAGCAAAAAGCTGAGAAACCTCCACCTCTTTCACCCAGAAATCATTTCAGAGGTCTTTATTTGCTTCTTTGTTTATATACGCTCTCTTCTGATATATTTTTTGATATTTCCTTTTATATATGTACATAGGACTGCATATCTGTTATCATATACCAGAATCAATATGACTACAATCATCAAAAGTAAAAGCAATAATCTAAAAAAAAGAAAAAAATTCCCCTGCCAGACAGAAGAGAGGTCTTTGAAATCCCCTGACATGAAAGTAAGCAAATTAATCAGTGGATCAGGAAATCACTATATAATTAGCCATCAAACAAACACTTTATGAGTGTGTCTGCAGAACGTTTATCAGTATCTACAATTTGAGGGTGAAAACATCCTTTCTATTTTCTGAAGGAAACACATAAAGGGTCCTGAAGAGGCTGAGCTTCTGCTTGTATTAAAACAAATACAAATATAAAAAAAATTAAAATAAAACCTTGTGTGTGGGCTGTGATCAGTTTCAGCCAGTAGATGTCAGTGTTGGTAACAAGGTGAAATAGTAAATTAGGTGTTTCGGAGAAATGAATACACTGTGGCTTTTATTTGCATCCTTCATCCAGGGTGTTATTTATAAAATGTTTCAGCAACATTTAAAATGTACATCTTTCACTTTTTATTTTATTTTCATCAATTTGTGTGTGGAGATTTATTTATAAACCTCTTTTTTTAATGTAAATAAAGGCATTTTGCAGCTGTCATGTGAAAACAATGCACATGCTTTTTTTTTTATAAGCACAGAAAAACAGCTCAGCTTATTGTTGTTGTTTTTTAGGTTTTTCCAGATACTCCAACAGGTTTTTAAATGGTTTATTCAATCTTAAGTAACAACATAATTTAAAAAAGAAGAAGAAAGGGAATCTAGGGATACATAGTTTTCACTGGACTGTGAATAAATGTGTTTAATATGATGAGATACAAAAAAAAACACTTTTATTCACACAAGCTGCAGCATTGTCATCATTCACTAAAATGTTCTGCAGAGATTTTTTCTCCCGTGTATATAAACACAAACTGAACACTACAAAGTTTTTTTGTGAAGTTTTATATTTCATCAGTTTTCGCTCCACTCAAGTGTTTCCAATTTATCTTGTTTAAGACTCAACTGCAAGCAATATATTCTGCTCAGAAACATTAGTCAGAGAGCCTGCGCTTACTCGATTCTTTATGGAAAAGGATTAACATGCAAAACATTTAGTTTATAAGATTAACTTGGAGAGAAAAGTCAAAGCCAAACATATTTTTTCACTTGCCGGGAGGACTTTATATTGAACATGTATTTTTTTTTAAGTACATTGAATATTAAATACGGATTAGCTTATTCCTCCTGTCACCAAACTATTGCCTTGTTTAAGTCACTTTTACCTGTGACAAGCTGCAGCAGATCTGCCTCCTAAAAGCTTTAAAAAAAACTTCTTCAAACAGTGCCGGCTGGCTTTATTACAGACTTTTTATTATTTTTTCTTATGCTGCAGTTTTAGCCACATTTTGATGCATTACTGTTCTGGAGAATTTATGATTTTAAAATATAGTGAAGGCAGCTCTGATGGGAAATGGTGATTAATAACATGAATTAAAGTCCCAATTGTAAACAGCATGGCTCATAAATAAAAAGGAGCTGCCTCATGACGGATGAGAAGAGTTTCTTTACTCATTCACCAACAT
The DNA here is from genome assembly GCA_903364295.1 of Serranus cabrilla. Classification (NCBI taxonomy): domain Eukaryota; kingdom Metazoa; phylum Chordata; class Actinopteri; order Perciformes; family Serranidae; genus Serranus; species Serranus cabrilla. The sequence goes on from CAFUXE010000393.1 coordinate 395,578, forward strand.
CCACAGCTTGTTGTCATTAAACAAACATATTTAACTTATTTCCTGATGTGTATTTAGAAGTTTCCATCTCTGTTTTATGTCCCTGCATCGCTGAATCTCAAGTAACATTTAATCAACAACTAGTAACATGTTTGTCGCCTGTCGGTCGCCTTCAGAGGCTAGCCAAAATTCATTTCTAGATTATCCTCGAGTCATATCTGGATGTTCTGCTTTCATCCCCCAAGCTTCAAAGCCGACGCTACGCTCACTTCAAACAGCCGTCACAGAGTGCCAATCAAATCCCGCTCCAGAAGACAACAAACATGACAGAAAATGTTAATCAACCCGGGCCCAGCATCACCAAAGTAAATAAAATAAATTGTAAACAGATGCCATAATTTGCAGCATATGGATAAATAAGGCAGTATGTCATCTTTCTTTTTTAATTCAGTGGTTCACACAGGGTCCAAACCCCTCTCCCATCTCCATCCATCCATCCTTCCATTCCTCCATCCATCCCAAACCCCTCTCCTATGAGTCAGTGACTTCACTGCATGCTGCTGCTTTTTCCAGCCCAGAGTGGAAGTCCATAACCCAGCGTCTGCTTTCTGCAGCGTATAAATCATTTCACTCGTGTTCAAACAGTCCCGAACCAGTAACCTTTTTACCTTCGTCTCTGTGGGATCAAATGCAACATTCAGCAGGTTTTAAAAGGTTTTCGTAAAAGGTTTAATGGTTCCGAAGTTTCCACTCCCTCAAATTTGGAGGGCTTTCTGCCATCCAATGGAACGGTGAACAGGGTGACAGGTCCAAACGGATAAATACAAATCCAGTCATTGGGCAGAGTCCAAAAGTATCAGAATAAAAAGCACTGGTGCAAAGCATTTCATGTCATGAACTGAAATCTAAGTGTAGGTCAGGATTCATTAAACAACATATCCAACATCTTTGTGTGAGATGAAAGGAAAGTAATATAAAAGAAAAATTGGATTGCACATGCACATTTCTGTGCTGTCTTCATAGTTTATTGCATTTTAATTTTTGTTAAATAAATCAGACAGTCAGTAAGCTGATAATAATGTGCTGATCTGTCTCGGCTCAGTATAAATAACCAACCACAGTTTGTCCTGTGACAAGTCCAGTGATGTAATGTCTAGAGACAAACAAAGTGAATGTGTTTCACTAAACAATACAGATCTTTCAGTGTTTCTTCCTCTTCACATTGCTGAGAGGCGTATCAGTGAGCCATTGTCTGTGAAATTGAATCAAAAACAAGAGGCTTTAAGTTTTGAAAAACATTAAAAAAAAATGTATTTGTTTGCTTTATTTTGCTCTGGTTGGGGTTTTCAAGTGCAAGACATGATAGGAAAAGTGAGAGATGCGTCTTTCCTGTCTGAACTCTGGTAAATAGATTGGAGGCATGAGAAAATGTCAAGGCTCAACTGTGGTCAGAGTGCTGCTGTGGAGCAGTGACTCACTCTCACTGAGTGTGTGTGTGTGTGTGTGAGAAAGAGAGAGATGTAGCGTTAGTGTGTGGCACGTCGTACGTAGCAGATGCAGTGATCGTTATCTCTCATTCATGGCGTCCAAGGAAATGTAGTGTAAGCTGCTTAACAGTCATTTTCTCAGTATCTGCCTGGCAGAGATGTGCTGATAATCATGTCGCTCATGAAGACACCTGCCGCCTTGTTCTGTGGAAATTGAGGTGATGCTGCAGCGTTGCCCAACACTGCTCATGTTGCCCAATACTGCTCTGCTGCAGTTTACATGCTGCAGAGTCGCTCTTTGCAAGCAACATTACCCAATAGGGAAAAGATGAAGGGTGCATTTATACTTTTATACAACTTTAAAGAAGTTGTATTCACTTATAGATCCATTTATAGTCAAAGTAAGCAATTTAATTAAATATTTCAAAATAATTGTAAAATAAAAATAGAAATTATATCAGAAAATATATATAATTTGCTAAATAATGTTTATAATGTTTTATCAGTTTAGATTGTTTTCATGTGAGGTGCATAGGGTTGCAGATATCAGCTAGAGATATTTTCTTTTGAATATAAAGGAACTATATAGCAAAGTAAAAAAAATCAATTGAAAAACTCAACAGCAATGTCTCTTTCCAGAAATCATCCACACATTAATCCACAGACCTTGTTGTGTTTAGTTTCATGCAGGAACTATTTTCTTCCTGTAGTTGGAAGCGTGCATCAAATCATAACCCAGAACTTTGCAGATATAAACTTTAATGTTTCTCTCTCAAGCCAAACCATGTAGATTGTAAAATAAAGAGTTGAACTGTTCTTTTAACAGTGTGCACACTCACATCTGCTAAACTAAAAGTAAACACTGGTGTAGCACTAATAGTGACACTGTCAGAGTTTGCTTTGTAGTCACTGTTAAAGATGGCACCTTTAAAGACAAACCTGCTGGAAGTAATGACAGAGCTCTGCCCTACGGAGGGCTGTGGACGTAGTTCAAGGCACTGTTGTTAAAAGCGTTCACCATCAGACGTATAATACTCCAAATCAGCCCACGTGAAGCCTATACTTTTTACACATTGACCAGGAAAAGCTTATATTCTGGATCACATTTGCCGTCGATAATCACAATATGAAACCACGGGCTTGGCAGAGAGAGGGGAGCCGTGGCCCTGCCAGCACTTTTACCACAAACTATCTAACTGCCACACCGAGCCCCCTGCTATACACCACCCCACTGCACCCAGCATCAATGTGTGTACTGAATACAGGACCCTGTAATCAACAAATTCTCCATATTCTTCCCCTCAGGTTCCTCGCTAACATCAAAGGAGGTAAAGGATGGTGTGGTATCTCTGTGTGCCTGTGCCTTCTACTGTATGAAACAGCCCCGAGACACAGGCGGGGAGCAGCCGAGGAAATGTAATTTCACGACTACCACGTTGCTACCTGGCAGGTAGGGCTGTGGTTCATTTTGTTTGGAGTTTTGTAGGTTTCGCCTGCATGTGGTTACGACTTGATCACACCAAACACTGGGATCAGATGAATTTTTATGATTCTGTGCAGAGCAGAAGTGAAAAAAGTACCAAAAGGTGACTTATTTAAACTTTTATTTCTATTAAAATGTCAGGAAGAAAGAGGGCAAAACTCTTCCTGCTTTAAATAAAATTTACTGGAGGTAAAAATGACACATTTCCCATGAAATGAAACATACATTTACATCACCGTATATCAACACAAAGCCTAATTTGAGCAGTTAAGAAACTTTCAAAATAAAGTGAATTATGTGATGGCTTGTCTCATCTCAGATAGTGAAACCACAACTGGAACATTTCTGAATAAAGTTCTATATAATAATAATAATATAATAAATAAATAATAAATAAAATTTTTCTCCAGTCTTTAACTGATGCCATTCAAAATGAATTATTAAAGTAAATAAACTTGAAAAAAAAACTTTCTCAAGCTGTCCAACTGCACAAAAGCCTCTTTTTCTAGAGTGTATAACTTATTGATCACTATACTTTATTTCTGCTGGATTAGGGTTGTTGTTTCTCTCACTCCAGTAGATAATTCATTATTTGTCTTTAATGCTTGTGAATGGCAAATAAAGTTCCTTTTCATTCACTCATACCAAAAAAAAAGTGTTTTATTTCACTCAGCAGTAGAGTATAAATAGAAATGTTTCACTTTCTGTGAAACCTTTCATGAAAATAGATACACTCATTCTGAATTTCTGTTTTATTTGACTTTTCATTAACTTTTTGGGAATCAGGGTTATATAATGACTTGAAACACCAACATTATCAGTGTGACATCACTTTTTTTAAATATTAATTTGAGTTGTGATGTGCTGATTGATCGCTGCAGCTCTTTGACACTTTGCTGTAACACTTCAGTCATCGGGGTTAATTACTGCAGTAAAGAGCCAGAGCGAGAATCTGTGCAGCGACTGAATCTCTCTGGCGCCGAGCTCAGAGCCCCGAGCCAGTAACCTTGGTGTGCTTTTTGATCCTGACTTGAATTTCACATCAGAAAATTCACCAAAACTGCCTTTTATCTTCTCAGGAGCACAGCCAGATACTGAGAGGCAGATGGATGCTTTTATCACCAGCTGACTACTGTATTTCTTTTCTTCTGAAAGTACATAAACTGCAAATGCAGGCGCAGATGTTCCGTTAGCCGCTTGTGTAT